>CM060734.1:3943488-4004327 GCA_030704615.1 Takakia lepidozioides
CTCTGTCAATTTCGTTCATTTGTCTTTCTGTTACGGACATTTCGTCCCCACCGTTGTTTGTGTCCGTTGTTTGTGTCCTTCTAGGAGCGGTGCTTGGATTCTCGACACGGAGCCTGCCGAACACGAATATGGCAGAATCGGTCCACTCCTCCTGGCGAGCGTCTTCTACCGCACATCTGGTGGACGTAGTGACGGCCACAACGGAGGACATCGACAGAGCAATCATGCAGCAAGCCACGTACTACAAGTTCCTGAGCGGCAAACAATGGGCTTTGGGCCGGACAGGGAGGAATGGTTGGTACGAACAGCTTCGAGGTCCAAGAATCCAGTGAAATGGGCGACAGCATTGCGAGAGAAGATCAAAGGGACGCCTCTGCACCGCAGAGGTGAACACCTAGAGGGGGACGTCCGGACTCGCCCTGTCAGGCGGAGGATTGAAGAGGAACCCGGGTGCGAAGAGGATTCCTGGAGATCTGACAGGAACATTCGGACAGCACCTCGAGGTCCCGTCATGTTGCCGCACAATGGTCTTCCAGCAGTGGAAGCCCAAGAAATTCCAGATCGCCGTCGCCTTCAACCGGGGATTTCGTGCAACAAATTCCAACCGCTCCCTTGCCCCACATTCCGCCCGCTGTTATGCAGTATGGCCAAGCCATTGTGGAGACGACTGTGTCTGCCTCACAGTGGAGAATTGCTCGCCCAAAGCCGTCGTTTCGAGGAAGGTGTTCCGCAATTCGTGTGGATACACGGCAACGTTGTTTAGAGATGATAAGGAGGAATCCAGATGGGGCTGTCCCTGCTCCTACTTTTACAGGAAGATTTGTCCATGCAAAGTTTGCGGAGGCGACAACCACCCAGTTCTGGTTCTGCAGGCACGACATTATGACTTGCGTGTATGGAAAGCCAAGTACGGCATACAGACAATGCCAGAGGCTCCCCCGGTGTGGCCGGTGGAACCAGGCAGCGATCTGAGTCAGGTTGAGGCCGACGCCCTTACCGCCGCAGGATTTCGGATGGTGCAGCGCACTGACGTGCCCAGACAACCATTTCCGCTTCCACAGCCTCCACCACCGACCCCTGTGAGAGCAAGAACAATGGGACACGACAGCTCTAAGCATCCTACACACCGTTGGGGGAACCGAAGAGGCGGCGACCTCCCTCAAAAGTGAACGAGACAAGGATGGGGATGCACTTCGGATGAACTGTACAATCCGAGCTCGACAGAAGTGCCCCCACCAGGATTCGGGCGTGTGTATCAGATGGCCACGGCGGGCTCAGCTGTTCGCAATGAGGTGTACACCATCACCATTTCAGAATTACCCACCTGCAATTGCACCGACTTCCAGATCATGGCGAACAAGGGGCATCATACTGCCCTTGCAAGCATTTGTACTACGTGTACCTAAAGAGACTCCGTTGTAATTCCACAACTCATCACTTCATACATGCACCAGGGTTGAGCCCCCAGGAGGTTCACACTCTTCTGAATATGGATCCAGGGGACCAGTGAGCTTGGCTTGCGGTCCACATACAATGGTACGCCCATCCTTTTCGGATAGTAGAACTGTACTGCTGCCAGTACCTCAGACTCTGGCCACACAAAGGTCCGACATATGTCTTGCCTACCAGTAACCTGTTTTGATCGAACTAAGATATTACTATATCGTTCACTTGTTTCCACGTGCATGTATTTTTGTATGTTGGAGGGTTCATGTTTTTCTGCTTTCCGAAAACTTGCTCTCCTCATTCGACCTCCGACAAGGAAATGCGGCGCCGAATTTCCAAGTATCGTCGTAGGTACCCCCAGAGGCGGCCTTCGCCAACACCAAACCGCTCCGAAATTTCGCACGTGCGAACCCTAATGCGGCAACCCTATTTCCCAGTTCAGTTGCAAACCTTTCCCGCCGAATACCGAAGAAGACAGAATTGTGAAGTACTGCAGACTGTATTGGTGCAGACTCCATTGGTTCAATCGCGGCAAAAGGGTCAGCTTCATTCCAATGTTAAGGCATGTAAAACCGCGGAATACTCTATACAGGCCAGTATGCGACGTCCTTTTGCAGTGGTATACTGGATTTCCCGTTGCACGGTCACTTATTTCCATGAGCGGATCTATAAAACCATGAGCGGACTTGTTACTGACGACATATCTTCGCCGCATTACATGATCTGGAACGTCCAAAAACGGCAAGGTCAAATAAAAAACTATTATTTTAATACTTGTTTAATCTGCCGCATTTCCAAATTTGGAGGAGTCCGCTCATGAAATCCGCGTATCTTAGACTTCGGCTCACCGCTCATGCGGCTCATGCGGCTCATGGCTCATGGCTCATGGTTTCTGCTCATGAAATAGTAAACCTCAAAGATACTGAGGCTTCCTAGCCTTCTCTCCTAATGTTGTCTGACAACAGAGAATCCCTGTTTGAATGCGATGGCGATCTGGAATTTCTTGGGCTTCCACTGCTGGAAGACACATTGTGCGGCAAGATGACGGGCCCTCGAGGTGCTGTCCGAATGTTCCTGTCGGATCTCCAGGAATCCTCTTCGCACCCGGGTTCCTCTTCAATCCTCCGCCTCACAGGGCGAGTACGGACGTCCCCCTCTAGGTGTTCACCTCTGCGGTGCAGAGGTGTCCCTTCGATCTTCTCTCGCAATGTTGTCGCCCATTTCAGTGGATTCTTCGACCTCGAAGCTGTTCGCACCAACAATTCCTCCCTGTCCGGCCCAAAGCCCCATTGTTTCCTGCTCAGGAACTTATAGTACGTGGCTTGCTGCATGATTGCTCTGTCGATGTCCTCCGTTGTGGCCGTCACTACGTCCACCAGATGTGCGGCAGAAGACGCTCGCCAGGAGGAGTGCACTGATTCTGCCATATTCGTGTTCGGCATGTCCGTGTCGGAATCTAAGCACCGCTCCTACAAGGACACAGACAATGGTGAGGAACCAATGGAAAGGTCCGTAATAAAAAGACAATTGCACGAAAATGACAGGATCATACCTCCCGCATGTACTGTCCGAACTGTCGATACCGGAAATGCCACCACCCCAACCAGCTGTGCAAGGCTCCCAGATTGGTTGTCTCCACTGCACCTGACGTGTTCCACCAAGCCTCGATGATAGCAAACTTAACCTCCGCGTCATCAAATGTGGGTGCATCCTTCCACGCCGTACAAAAGACACGGTGTTCAGCCTGGAATGAGCTAGCAACAAATTTGGTAGTGTAGTGGGATAGACTCTGCATCCAATGGAATCCACAGGATCTCTCTTTCCCCTCCATTGGAACATTGGGGTCCTCACCGTACACACGCCGCACCGCTGCCCAGTTGGCCTGAGCGTTGTCTGCCATGAATCCCCTGAAATTGGGCTCTGGCAATCCCGCCCTTGCCATCTGCTTGTTTATGCCCTCCCACAGATGCATCTCCGACTGTGTGTCCTCCCCTTTCATCTCGCAGATTGCAATCGTCATGAGCCTCTTGGAGTGATTGTCATAAACATGCGCACCCATAGTCACCCACTGATGGTTTGTAATTCGCTTGATGTGATCAAACATCACCCAAGCATTCGACAGGTTTCCAGTTGTCATGCGAGTGACCAAGTCGACTCCACTCCCGGGCCCACACGTCGACATTTTAAAAATGTAACAACGATCGGATTCGCTACCTTGCCTTGGAAACCTGCTACCTTGGATGTAGTCATATCCAGTCATTCGTTTCACCTCCAGGATTGAGTGCATGTCCGACCCCCGGCCGAACTCCTGCTTGCAAGATACATGTGATTCCGCACATTCGGACTACAAACGTGCGAGACGGACTCCAACAGGTCAAGCATCTCCTTTTCGTTCAGGGCACTCGGTCTGAACCATCTTCAGACATGATTTTTCCAAGAGCAATCTTGTGGGCTGCCTTCAGCTGAATCTGCTTTGGTCTTGCTCCGGGGCTCAATTTCACCTCCTCTTTTATGATGTCGTGTGCTTCCTGCACAGCCTCACGCATGTTGCCTCTCGCCAAGGGGTGGCAGTGGACCCCAACGTGTATGCAAGCTCTAGTCAAGTCCGGGAGCAAATGGATTACGTAATATTGCTTGGCTCTGCACATGGACATGCACGTCGGTGGTTCTTTGCAATGTGCGCACTTGAAAGTACCCGCAGGAGCTTGGCTGGAGACAATGAATGGATGATGCGTTGTGCCAGTCCAATCCGTCTCGTTTCTCCGCCCTCCTTTGGAAAGAAAGTGGAAGCAGGCGGGATTCAGGCACCTCAGCTTCCCCGCACAGAGGACGTATCGTACACGAACACCATCAGCAATTTTCGTGCTACTGGTCTTCGTCACACACCAGGGGTGTCCGTCATGCTTTCGATCCATGTCTGTTAACATCCCTGAGGCTTTGTTTGAGGAAGTGACAGGTGGAAACTCAAAGATGACATTGCCATCGACTTCGGGAGGCAGATACGTTACCTTCCTGACCGGAAATTTGGCATAGTCGAGAGCAGCCAGCTCGGAGCGAGAACCATCCAGGTGATGTTGTCGTAGGAGCTGCACAATGGACCGGGTTGGAGTTATGCTCGAGAGTACTTGCGTAGCACCTGCAGAGACGTCCATGTCGGATTTGAACGACCGTGTGGAGGACATGGGGACCTCAATGCACTCATCTTCATCGTCGGAAATGTCAAATACATCCACACGAGAAGCTATGGAGGGTCTTGACGGTCCAGGTCGGGAATTATTATCGTTGCATACCTCTCTGTTGGCAGTGGCCACCTGTCGGTTTCCGGACTCCTTTGTGGATGGTGTGGGCAGCGACTGATTCGGAAAGGGATGGGGCATTCCCACAGCTCGGTATAGGATGATGTCTGATGGGGGTACGTGCCATTCGATTCCGCAACCTCCATCGTTACCTAGCACGACAATGGTCTCGTCAACCTGTCCAGGAACATCCTTCCTTTCTTCTTCCAAGTAAATTGTGCCCGGTTTGAGCTTGAATTTAGACCAAAGGTAAGTTTCAGTCACTCTGCAAAGTCCTCCCTCGTTTGGGATCCAGGCTCTCCCAAGTTGCGGAGGACAGTAAACTATAGCGTAGGAATTCGGAGCCATCGAACACCGCACGAAGTTGGCAAGTGCGAGGTTCAGTATAGCGACATACGAAGGCTCACAGGCACCATGCGGAGTCCATCGACGATTGGAAGTCGCACATTGAAGTGGAAAGTATAGTTTCAAGCTACATGCATGAAGGTGGGAGGTGTGATTCCATAGCCAGTAAGTTAGACAATGATGGCCGAATCGGCGACGAAATAACATCTCCTGACAGTTTCTCCTGAGGGTGGATCCAGCAGTATTCTCGGTACGTCAGGAGCGTTCGCACTGACAAGTGCCAGGACTGTTAGTTAAAACGGTCAGACAACCTAGTTGTGCTCATCAAGACTGGCCGCAATTCTGTTGTTTCGGAACCATGCAACCCATTCAGGTTCAGCATGCGGAAATGAGGTTTCAGATTTCCGTCCGGACTGATTCTTTCGATTGCTGCTGGACGGAAATACGTAGCCGCATTTCCGTATTGCGTCTTGGTCATGCACCAGAGCGACGGAAATGCGGCATCGAGTTTCCGTCCGGGCAAAACCTTTACACTCTCCAGAACGGAAATGCGGTAACGCATTTCCATCCAGCAAGCACGGTATGTGAAGGTGGAACGGAAATGCGGTACCGCATTTCCGTTCTGATTGAGAATCATGAACAAAGGGAAAAGAAATGCGGCACCGCATTTCCGTCCGAGTCGCACTTTCCGACATTCCAGAACGGAAATGCGGCACCGCATTTCCGCCCGGGTGAGACCTTCATACTCTCCAGAACGGAAATGCGGTAACGCATTTCCATCCAGCAAGCACGGTATGTGAAGGTGTAACGGAAATGCGGTACCGCATTTCCGTTCTGATTGAGAATTATGAACAACGGGAACAGAAATGCGGCACCGCATTTCCGTCCGAGTGGCACTTTCCGACATTCCAGAACGGAAATGCGGCGCCGCATTTCCGTTTTGTATCTGATGCATGGAGCCGAGTGCAATTCCGATCGCTTGAGACTGCACAATTCCGACCGCTTCAGACATTCAGACTATCTAGAACGGAAATGAGGTACCGCATTTCCGTTCTGACTGTAAATCGTGAACCATTGGAACTGAAATGCGGCAGCGCATTTCCATCCGAGTCGCACCTCCCTCACAAGCTAGAACGGAAATGCGGCACCGCATTTCCGTTCTTATGAAAAATCGTGAAACATCGGAACTGAAATGTGGTACAGCATTTCCGTCGGAGTCACACCTTCCGACATTCCAAAACGGAAATACGGCGCCGCATTTCCGTTTTGTATGTGAGGCATAGAGCTTTGGAACGAAAATGCGGCACCGCATTTCCTCCAGGGTCAGACCTTAATACTCTACAGAACGGTAATGCGGTACCGCATTTCCGTTCTGACTGAAAATCGTCAACAGCAGGAATAGAAATGCGTCGCAACTTCCGACATTCTAGAACGAAAATGCGGCGCCGCATTTCCGTTTTGTATATGAGGCCTTGAGCTGTGGGACGGAAATGCGATGCCGCATTTCCATTTATGTGAGACCTTCAAACTTTCCAGACCGGAAATGCGGCACCGCATTTCCGTTCAGCTGAGACCTCTATACTTTCCCGAACGGAAATGTGGCACGGCATTTCCGTTCATCAACAAAGGTATGTGAAGGGGGAACGGAAATGCGGTACCGCATTTCCGTTCAGATTGAAAATCATGAACCACGGGAACTGAAATGCTGTGCCGCATTTCCGTCCGGATCGCACGTTTCGACATTCCAGAACGGAAATGCGGCGCCGCATTTCCTTTTTGTATCTCATACATGGAGCTGTGGGACGGAAATGCGGCACCGTATTTCCGTTCAACAACTAAGGTATGTGAAGGTGGAACGGAAATGCGGTGCCGCATTTTCTTCCAACAAGCACGGATGTGTAGCTTCGTGATGGTACTTAACGGAAATGCGGTGCCGCATTCGCATTTTCACTCCAACTCCAAATTTGAACACGTGGAGCAACGGAATTGCGGCACATGTCTGTACTCTATCTGACTGAAGTAGCATGAGGCCTGACCGTTGGATAATGATGTTTGTTTTTCGGACGGCAGGCGTATCCTGAACGATTCGAATTTCGTAATGACGCAAAGTCCACGAGGAGACACTTTCCTCCAACCCTTTCGAACCCAAGTGCTGCATCACCGCCGTTTCATCTGCTTTTGTCGTGTCTCCTCAGTCACCTCTCTCACGCCCTTTCCATCTGCACTCTTCGCCCGTTTTCCCTGTCTCTTTTCTTCTTATGCTCGAACCTGAGAGGGAGGGAGTGCGTGCACCAGAGAAGAGACATCGTCGCAAGCTCCGAAAATTGTACTTCGGACGTAGGCCAATGCCGAAGGGGAGGAAGCAGATGCGACTACAGGAGGAGATTGCCATCTCGCAGCATCAAGCCACGCAGGCAACCCAGCCACCAGTGAGAGCTCCGTGCTATCGGGATTCGCCAGCTGATCGAGCAACGAAACCCGCCTCATTTTTCTTCTGCAATTCTTAGACTGTATGCTAGGAGACTTGACTGCAGAAGATGTTTGCATGCCTAACCGGAAAGGTGGACGTGCTGGAGGGATCGCAGGAATCCGAAGAGCCGCAGGCAGAGTCCGTGGAGCTAGTTGCAGCACGCACACCCAGCCGATCCACGAGCACGGGTCTTCCTGCCGGTCCTAGCCCTGTGCGTTTTAAGGATGCGGCTTCGAAGGCCAAGTTTTTGCAGTTCAAAGCCCCAGAGAGCGACTCGCCTTCAAAGGTCATGGAGAATCGCCAGCAAGGGTCTAGCCCTTCTCTAGCAAAGATGAAGAAGAAGCAGCCCGTCCTTCAACTTGTTTCTGAACCGGACCAGGCCGTTTCCCCCCCACCCAAGCGAATGAAGCAGATTCAATTGCAGCAGACACCTTCACCTGCAAGAATGAGGAAGCACAAGGCAATCAGGGGGAGGGCGGAGCAGTCTCCCGCAAAACCGATTCCACGAGCTGAAGCCCAGTTCTTGCTTGATTTCCAACCTGCTGCAGCGAAGCCAATGGGGTCGACCGTCGATCTGGTACCGGAGGAGGGTGCTGCCTCTCAACGTTCTCAGCAAGACCTGACCACAGTTGAGGAAGACCTGACCACTGAAGGCCTGGAGGAGGCCTCTGCAATTGCACAATTGTCCGCAAAGATTCCCCAGAGTGCAGCTCCAGTTGGGGATGCTCCAGCTGCTCAGCCCCTGCCGCCACCAGCAGAAATGTCTCCGGAGGAATTCCAAAGTGCAGCGGATACAATGTTGGAGGAGACACATAGTAGCATTGGCAGAGTTCTGGGCAGCAGGGTATTCCAGCGGACTCTTCGAATCCCACTCTGTCGCATGGTCTCCCTTCCCATCGTCAGGCAGGCACTTCCCGGAGATGTGGATAAGCTCAAGTTCGCATTTCGAGAAGGGTACCGTCTAGGTTCGCCAGCCTTCTACGTTTCCCTTGAGAATGAGGACGGCGAATCTCGTGGACCCACTGCGGAGGAATTGTCAACATGGGATACCCATTGGCACACTCGCAACAACGAATTCGAGGCAACCCTGAAGGGTGATCCCGACTTCGGCCATATGTCGGGTAAAATGTTCTTTGTGTGGGACGGGAATCACCGACTTCTCGCCTGGTGGGAGTACATCAAGCAGAACCATGCCAAGCACATTGGCTGGCATTACATGGTGGAGTGTGTCATCCTCAAGGTGAAGGCGGCAGATTCCTCCCTGCTCAAGAATGCCATGGCGGACCTCAACTCGTAAGATACTCATACCCTCCCAACCACGTTCGAAATGCGGTGCCGCATTTCGGTTTCCAATCTGTTTTGTTTCCGTGCTTCCGTGGACTGAACTGGAGAGTGTGCCTTGCAGGGTCACTGAAAAATGCGTACGTGCATACCCACATGGCACATATGCTGTACAGGGTGAGGAAAACTGGTCTCACTGATCCGCACATGTTCGCGGAAATGCTGGAGCCCGAGCTCATTCAGAAAGCCGTGGCAAAAACTGACCGGACATGGTATCGTCTCACTATGGATGGAATGGTGGAGGTGATATATGAAGTAAGTCGTCCTCCCATTCCCCTCTGCTCATCCTTCCCCAATTTCCGGTAATCTTTCCACATGAATCGAATGTAATGCTTCTGCATGTTTTTGTTGGCAGTCAAACATCAAGCTGGATTTGGCCCATGCCAAACGCTTCTTCATGGAAAGTGAGGGGCAGGTCAAAACGTTGCAGTCATTGACTGAGCATTTGAAGGAAGCCGGGGTCAAGTCCAGAACGAAATACAAGTCAAAGCTTGTGAAGCTGGTGGCCATTGCAAATTCGGCACTTGGAAAGGACTTCATCCCCGAGATTGCAAAACACTATTCTCGGGCCATGCAGCCGACCATGCAGTTGGAGAAACTGCATCACCTCTCAACGGCATGTGTTGAAGCGAAAGAGAAGGTGATGTTTCAATTCACTAAAGTTCCTTCCTAGCAATAGCCACTCTTCTTCCTGCTCCTGACATTGGATCAGAAATGGCAGACACGGTGGTTGTCGATCTGGAATGCATCGGAGAGTATAAGGACAATGTGGTCTTTTCCACTCGAAGTTTCCGACCCTGCAGTGGATGTGTGGCTCAACCGCATGACTTGGTGGTTCCAGGTAATTCAAGGTACTTCCCCAGAGTTGCTTTTCTGAAATGAATTCCCTGAACTGCTACGTGACAATGCATGTGGGAATCGCAGGTAATGACGAATGCGAAGGAGCAAGTCGTAATGCATACAAATTCGTTCGGCTTGTACGTCAAATGGGATGGAACACAGACATTGGAAGACTACGTGACACGTTTCAGATGTGCTTACAAGGACAACCTCTTCGCCAGGGAGCTACAGACAGCAAGAAGGAGCGTGGAGTTTACACATCAGGAGGGAGCGGGAAAAGCTGCAATGCGAATTGTTTACAAGTGAAGCCCAGCTGTCCTTGTACGCAAAGCCTGGTAATGAGGTTTGTCTGGGAAATGCGGCACCGCATTCGCATTTTATGTTTATGCACTCTGCGAGTACGTTGGTCTCAACTTTTGCTCACGCATGCTGACTGCCCTGCAGGTATATGAAATACGTGCTTCTTCAGATAGGGGCCCTGGCTCAAGAGCCCCCGTTCTTCATGGCTTGGACCGTGGTGGGCCCAAGCTGTGTCTACACACCCGAGCTGCAGAAATAATGGCATGTCGCGCATCTGGTTGGATGCCCGTGGTACCTGGACATGTCTGGCGGAATTGTTGACGAGTCTGAGAAAGATCTGCACGCGAAAGCAGAAGAGAAGAGAAAGGAAAGACGTGTCCCTGCTCGGCCAGAGTCGGCAAAGGAAGCTGCTGCTCTGGAACAATCCAGAAAGGCAGCTGAGATGGCACAGAAAACGATGGATGCAGCTGTGCAGGCTCAACAAAAGGGGTCGAAGAAGCGGACTCGCCAGCAAGGAGCAGCAGTTGTGACACCCAAGAAAACGAAGAAGCAAAAACAGATAGTGCAGGTAGAGGGTGAGGAAGAGGACTCCGATGGAGACTTTGCAACCAGCCCACCCCCCGAGACGCAGCCAAAATCCCCTGTGCCCACCGTTGTCACGAGAGGGACGAGAACTGGCTCGGCAAAGAAGGCACTCTTCAACCCCCCGGGGGGCACCCTTTCGAGCCGGTGGAAATGAAGAGGCCGAAAGTGGATCCCGATACAGTAGTCCAGTGTGTGAATGAGAGTTTCTTGGCGGCTTTGGATGGACGGGCAGCCAAGTTGGCATACATGAAGACCATGGAGGGTCTGAAGGGCAGAGCATTGAAGAAGGCGGCTGCCGAAGAGCCTTCCGACACCCCCGGGTTTTTGAAGATGGTCTCGTTCTTTGAGAGGGTGTGTGCAGACAAGGATTGCAGGAGGGGCGGAAATTCCACCGATTGGTCTTGCGATATGATCATCTTGGATATTCCAGACGGAGAGCCTATGGAAGGACTGCAAGCTTCGCCATCTTGGAACAGGTACTCCGAGGACTTTTGGAAGAAAGGATTCGGGCTCGCCCGCATGGTGTTGGACGACAAAGGCTGTGTGGTTGTCCTGGCGAGCAGAGGCAAAAACACGCAGACAGGAATTGCGAAGTGGACCCGCAAGAGCGCCGTCCCAATTCTGAAGAAGAAGTGGACGTGCATCAACACATTGGGCCTTCGGTCGGAAGGGAAGAAGGTAATTACGACCTTGGCACTCGTCCTTTCATTTTCTTAGGAGTCTTGAAATGCGGTGCCGCATTCGATTTCTAATCGTTCCCCACTGTGTATGTAGACGAAGCAGTTCGATGCATACTGCTTTGTGAAGGAGAACTCCACCTTTGCTTTCCGGAAGGAGGGATTGTTGGTTGACCCGAACTGCAACCCCATCGATTACGACGTCCTGTTCAACGTTCCCACAGAACTTCTCCCTCATAGCCTCACTTCAACTGAACCCCTGCGGTATTCACGCACTTGGAGCCCTGCCTTCATTCAGACAATTATGGAGACATGCACTGACGTGGAGGGCACAATGCTCGACCTCATCTGTGGGACAGGTATGCATAATCTTGTTGTATGTTTTTCTGCAAACTCTCGTTATGCTTTCATTCGCAACATCTGAAGGGCCATGTCATAATGTGTGGATGGCATTGTAACATGTGCCTCAATGTGGGCTGGGGGGTTTTCCGACCGGCACCTCTTTGCCTACGAGGAGGACACAAGCGTCTGGGGATCCCATCTGGAAGGGCTACAACGGAATGTGAAGGCTCCCATTGAAGTCAAAGACTCCTCGGATTCGTCGGAGTCGGAGGAAGAGACAGTGGACATTGATGCCGAGGAGAACCCGGAATACGAGTGAGTGCAAACATTGTAAGTTTGCAAAGCCTTCTGGGTGATTTTTTGTCAAACGCATTTCCGAACTGTGGTTCTCATTGGTCTCTATGGTGATTGTTATATGCAGGATTGGAGGATCCGGGTCGAAACATGTAAGGCCTACACTTCCTGCCAGGAAGAATGTCCCGTTCTTTGCGAGGGCCGACTTCATGACGAGCCCGGTGAAGGACTACTCCCTTCCTAGTTATGCAGCTAAACTCGAAAATACAGCGATTAGACGATGTGAGAATCCCAGTAAAGTAGAGCAGATTTTGGAGAGGGCTAGGGAGGACAGAAGGATAAGGAAAGAGTTAGCAACAGCTGAGGCAGGTAGACGGGTGCTAGGAGTGATGGAGAGGGCGCGTCTAATGGAGTGATAGATGTTGAGGTGTAGAGTCCATGCACGTTTTTGGGCGGGTGAGATAGCCTCCATTTTGTGTGGATCGAGTAGTTTGTGGGAGGTCCGGGGGAGAGGAGCACGTAGCCAAGACGCTTTTAGTCATTTCTTGCATAGTGGCTGTAAGTAGGTTTTCAGGTATGGCCCATACTTCAGTGGGGGGAAGGTTGGTGTCTAACAGTATTGGGGATATTTTGTGTATGAAAGTTAGAGGAGGCAGTTTGGAAGTGTTTTTGGAAGGCTGTGATATTGCACTGTGGTATAGGTGAGAGGATCCGCAGCTGTGGGGGCGGGGTGAGTATATCCGGAAGGGGTCGAAAAGGGACGAGGTGATTCAGCGGATGAGAGCGATGCAGACAGGGAGGACGACGAGCCAACAGAGGTGAGATGGTCGGTTCCGCAAGGTGAAGATGGGATTTTCGAAAGCCTGGCCAACGACCAGTCCGCTGGAGATGAGAAAGGCAATGACGGGGTGGAGGCGGAGCAGGACAGTCAAGAACAGGCCGACAGTAGTGATGATTTTCAAGATTAATACAATTTTAATGAACTCTCTGTACATTTAAATTCAATTCCAGAGTATATAAAATGGAATTCTCCCCGTCCTTCATGTCCCCTCTCCCATGTGCTTCTAAATGACAACATCGTCCAAACCTGGTCCCTCCCAAAATCAGAAATGCGGCACCGCATTTCAATGTCTGAACAGAAATGTGGAAACTGAAAAAACCTCATTTGGAAATGCGGCACCGCATTTCCAAAACCGGGGCAAGAACAAATTTCCGATTCATGGTTTGGACTTCAGAAACTGTTCAGACAAATGGAAATGCGGTGCCGCATTTCCGTTTCCGACACTGCAGTTTTGCCGATTGGCAGCTCCTTCCATGGATGTAAATCGAAATGCGGAGGTCGAACATGGAAATGCGGTGCCGCATTTACCTTTTGGAGATGGACATTTTTCCAACTGCAGACCCATCGACGTTCTTGGGCTCCCAATTCCATGATGCTAGACGGGAATGCGGCACCGCATTCCATTGTCCAATAAGAAATTTCGATGACGTACATGGAAATGCGGCGCCGCATTTCCAAAAGGGACATCGATGTTTGCCCAATTCCAGACCCTTTGATGGAAATGCGGCACCGCATTCCATCGTCCTATAAAAACTTACATTGTCCTATAAAAACTTTCAATTGCCCAACATGGGAAGTGCGGCGCCGCATTTCAAAAACAGACATCGTTGTTTGTCCAATTCCAGACCCGTGTGGGCATTCCGTCTTGATGGACGGAAATGCGGCACCGCATTCCATTGTCCGATTCGATATTTTGATGACAGACATGGAAATGTGGTGCCGCATTTCCAGAACGAACATCGTTGTTTGTCCAATTCCAGACCCTTCGACGGAAATGCGGTACCGCATTCCATTGTGCTCTCCGGAAATGTTGTGCCGCATTTCATTGTCCGGTACGAAATTTTGATGACGGACATGGAAATGCGGTGCCGCATTTCAAGTATGGACATGGACAAGCATTACCGACTGGACATGCTTGGATAGTGCAAGGTCGAATATGGTGTTGCGGCGCCGCATTTCAAATTCAAAGTATGGTAATGCCATGTCAGGAAATGAAATGTTGTACAGCATTTCCGTTACGACGACAGCGGAGGAAAGGGAGCTGCCAGAAAAAGCT
Source organism: Takakia lepidozioides (assembly GCA_030704615.1). NCBI lineage: Eukaryota > Viridiplantae > Streptophyta > Takakiopsida > Takakiales > Takakiaceae > Takakia > Takakia lepidozioides. Next base: position 3,957,542 of record CM060734.1, read on the forward strand.
TCATGGAGAAAATGGAATGCGGTGCCGAAATTTCGAGCTTCGGCGTGTACATGTTTCCTACAACTCGTACATGGATTTTCATCACCTCAGGACTGTGATATCGCTGACTCTGGTATATTCATATGGACAGACACATTGTAGAAATGAGACCTCAAATTGTAAACAGTGGGCCAATTACGGCAGTTCTTGAACACGATGAAACACAAGCACACAGAAGTGAGGTACGATGGGTTGTTTTATTGATCGAACACGGTGTCTCACATTTAGCAGCTCCAGACAAATCTAAGCCCTTCCTCCTTCTACATGGGTGTCACCAAGTCGACGGAACTTCGATAGCCCTCAAAACTAGCTCATTACTGATGCGGCATCTCGAGGTAAACTGCAATGCGGTCGATCTGGTGCCCTTGGTGGAGCTGACGACAATGTCATACCCATCAATCATACCACCATCATACATCGACAAGGTCACTGTGGGCCTCCTGTGCCCGTGCGATTCGTCTTCGCAACTCAGCCGAATATCTCCATACACTGGAAAAGCGGAGTGAACTCCACGAATATAGTTTTCCCCGGTGCCGTCCTCCCTGGTCCACTGGCAGTAGTTCCAGCGCCAAAGTGAGGCCGTGTGTGATCTGTCCGACATCCCATTCCACCTTGGTATATCGAGGTCAACAATTTTCAGGACCCACGGACCGCATTGACCCTCGCCCTCACCTCGCTCAAAGCGGTAATAGCCCTCCAGATACTCCATTGCGCGCAAAGACTCCCGCTTGATTCCAGATGCGTCTGTGAAAAGTGAAAGCCAGACAATGATGTCTCCTGATTGTGGTTTGAACATAGCATAATCGTGGCCATGATAAGGGCAGTCAGCAGGATTTCGGCAGCACGGCATCCCTGAAAAAGAGTAGCGCAGTACGCTCAATGACAGCAGCTCCCGGATGGAGGAGGTAGCAGCGCGGTGGCTGGAAGAAATTCAAGCAAACGCTGCAATTCGTCACAAATACTCCAGGGCACATTTAAATTTCCCCCCTACAGGAACCTGCAGGGATGAAGATTGGCTCATCCATGGATGTAGCCGATTCAGTTTCCTTCCCTGCCATGCAAACTATGGGCAGTAAGTGCCAGGTGGGCCTATAGCCACTCGAGACGACGAAGTCCATCCCCCCTTCGATGTAAATGCGGCGCCGAATTTCCATCCGGGGGATGGACTTCGGTGGCAGATTTCAAACTATACCCCGTGGATGAGAAAGAGGTATCGGTTCATCCACCGCTGGCTTGTTGAACACGTTACACGATGATTGGTGGGTACTTGTGACCCAGATGGTCCATTATTGGAGCCCGCACTGCTCTTCCGCTTCTCATTATTTCAAAAATCTAAGGGCTTCGTTGCTGTCCGCAAGGTGATTTTCATCGGCATCAAACACGTCCTCAGGTCCTCCTTTGCAAGGATGCCGTGCTTCCGGAACCGGGATGACTGCCCTTATGGAGGCATCGATTATGCAATGTATTCGGCCACATCGGGAGACATCGTTATCTGGTACACAGATTACACAGAAGATACTGGTTCGAATGTGGAAACATTGTCCACTTTTGAGTATCTCCCAGGCCAGTACGCCTTCGAGCGGGGTGACGATCTTGGTCTGAGGAGTCCGTGGCTCTTGCGCATCCTTGATTCCGATTTTCCCAGCTACGACGGGCACCCATGCAGAAGAATGCGCACTGCTATGCTGTTGCGGTGGAACTGCTGCCAGTGGACGTGGGTGGACTCCATCGGAGAGACTTATACTCCTGAAGGAGTGCGCTCATCTTCTCCATTGTATGGGGACATTCACATTGGTGTGGACGGCGAAAACGTGAAGCTTTCCATATTCGATGGTGGTATGATTGAAGGGCAGGACATTGTGGTGAACATCAACAGGGGCGGTACAACGGCTGCAATCCAGTTTACCTGGAGGAGCCCGAAGACTCATGAGCTAGTTGTGAGAGCAGTCGAAGTCCCATTGACAACGTGACTTGTATTCAGAAGGCACAGGGCTAAAGATTTGTTTGCACAATCAGCACAGTAGACGTGCTTCAAATGCAATTCATGTGGATCAATAAAAACCCCATTGTGCCCTCTTTTTGTTCTATTCTGTATCCATCGTTCCCAAAATGCGTCATTCCTCATTTCGTTTGGGATTGGGAGTGTGGGTGGATTTTGCAAGTGGCTGGTAGGGTGAAATGGGCCCCCATTGTACAGATCAGTACCACCCTACCATTCGCGAAACATTGCCTTTCAATATGTAATTCTAAAAAACATTACCGAACCTCCTTCATCGGGAGGTCCTTCTCCCCCTATGACCGTGACACCCTAAACCCTATTCCCGCGGACACTCATTTCCGGAAAATAGTCCTGCTCATGTTTTTTTTGACACTTACGACTCTGCTCATGGCTCATGGCTCATGCCGCTCATGGCTCATGGCTCATGGCTCATGAAATAGCAGCCCCCATTGGTGGTGAACTTGTATGAAGTCCTGTATGACCACAAGCTTTGTATCCCAATCAGTTCTGTTGGCATTGACTATCTTAGCAAGGATAGTGCATAGTATCTTGTTGGTGGCCTCTGCCTGCCCACTGCCCTATGGATAATAGGTTGTACTCTTCCTGTGCACAATCATGAACTCCTTAGTCAACAGTTCAATGGTCTCATTAATGATATGACTTCCCTGGTCACTGATAAATTCCAAAGGACAGCCAAATCTCGTGATTATGTTCTCATAAAGAAATCTAGCTGTAGATTTCGCTGTGTTATCTCGCAGTGCCTTGGCTTCTACCCACTTAGTAGTATAATCCGTGGCTGTGATTATATACTTATTCTGGGTGTTCCTGGCTGGTGGATTGATTGGTCCAACAAAGTCTAATCCCCATTTCTGAAATGGTTCAGTAGGCATTGTAGGATGCAGTGCCATCTTTCCAGATCTCTGCAAAGGTCCCAGCCTTTGACATTCATCACAGCTCTTACAGTAATTATGTACATCTTTGAATAAGGTAGGCCACCAGTATCCTGCAAGTAGTATTTTCCTGCTGGTAGTCTCTTCTCCATAATGTCCTCCAGCTATCCCTTTGTGAATTTCTTCAAAAACTTTATTAATTTCATGATGGTACAAGCATCTCCTTAGGACCCCATCTGGTCCCAGCTTGTACAAGTTTCCTCCTATCATAGTATATGGTAGGGATTTAATAGCTATCCTCTTCCTCTGTTCCTTCCCATAACTAGATGAGCACTGATAGGAAGCACCCCCATGATACACTAGTTGTAGGTGGTTGTTCTGAGCGGGTTGAGTGCTTAGAGATTTCCAACTTTTCTATTTTGGAGTTTCCACCTCGGATAGCTAAGGGATGGGTGAGTAAAAGCCGCTCGACAATTAGGCTGATAGGGAGAATTAGGTTGTTGAAAATACCCTTGTTGTTGACCACCTCCAAAGGATTGCACATAGCGCTCTGGGGCGGTATTCCCCTCCATTGCTGGCAATTTGGCTGATTAGCTGGCTGATACCAGCTTTGTGGCCCTCGGGTAGGTCTCCAAGGCTACTGACGTTGGGGAGATGACTCCGACCATTGTGCAAGCATCGCCTGCATCGCAGGCGCCATTAAAGACCCAACCTGATTGACGTCCCATCCTGTCTTCTGATTGGTCTTGGCCGGGGTTAACCCCATAGCCGTTTGGAGATGCCAACACTGCAAAATAACATGACCTGATTTACCACAATATCCACACTTGGCAGCATTGATGGGGTTTGATACTGGTGTCAATGGGCATTCATGGGCTAAATGACCATGAACCTGACAGGTAGAACACCACATATTGGCCCGCTGATTATTTGGCTTTGATCTGCCTTCTCTCTTAGAAGCCAATTGTACGGAGAGTTCCTCCATCCGTTTAGTTAATGCAGCAATCTGCCCTTCCTGGGGGTCAATTGTCACACCAGCTGGTATTTGGTTCTGTGAGGATACAGGGGCATACATTCCCACAGTAGGCTAAACTAGGGTGGGACATATATTCAATGGGATTGCCGATACCTATGGGGCCCAGGAATTAGTGTCAAACATTGTCGTGGGCCCATCTGAATAAGTGGTGACATTAATGGTTTCCCATAGCTTCGCCCGATGAATAGCCGCCTGTAAATTTGCAGGAATGCCTTCTTTAACAAAACATTTCAGCTCTGGTGGGAACAACCCTTCCACAAATAGACCCATCTGCATATGGTTAGGAATGTTATGATTGTTCCATCGTCGAAGAATATCCTCTAGACGACCTGCAAAAGAATCTACCGACTCGCCTGTCACCATATGGAGTTTTGTCAGTTGCTCGCGTAGGCAATCAGTGAAACCCAAGGGTCAAAATTGTGTGAGGAAAGCCGTCTTTAAGGATTCCAATAGGGAAAGGCTCCATGCTGCTACCGACCATACCATTGAAATGCTAACTCACGCAAAGTGGCAGGAAACATCGTCAGCCAACAGAATTCCGTCCTGGCATTATTAGCAATATAGCCTGTCATAAATTGGGCCAAATGGCGGTCGGGGTCTGACCCTTGAAGTCCCGTAAACTATCGCATGGGCGATACATTGACGGTTCTATCATCGGGTCCTCCCAAATTTACCACCACTGAGATTGACTGTAAGTTAACTCCAATCGGTACGGCAGCCATTGGTGCTGGTACAATAGACGGTACAATAGATACAATAGGAAGCGCAATAGGAGGTAAATTAGGCGGTGCCGATGCGGCTAGCTGTGTGGCTAATAATGCACGTCGTGCTATCCGTACTGCCAATCGATCAGCCCTTAATGCCTTAGCCTGATGCTCCCTCCTAACAGGGGACTCCCTCATTCCCCATACCATTTTCTTCCTTATGGAGACCACAAGATGATCTCCCCGATTTCGTGCGATAGACAATTCAAATGTCTTTGACGTCTCCTCCTGTTTAGGTAACAATTGAATCTGTTCCTCCCGAGCTATCGCCAGAGCTAGCATCTCTGCTTTTCGTTGGCTTAGCACCCGGAAGTTCAATCATCTTACCCTCCCTTTTCTTACTCCAAAAGCATTCAGGGATTTCTGCCTTCTTATGCTGGTTACGTAAATTGCAAAAAGGGCATAGTTTTAAACCACGTGGGGGAACCTTACTGTTACAAATGACCTCCCCCGTCGTCTGCTTTCAACAATCGCAACAATAAAAGAAAATCGTGAAGGTGTATTAAAGCATCATTATCTCAAACCGCATTGTCTTTCCCCGGCAGCGGCGCCAAAAAGATGTAGGATAAAAACTATAATCGACCCTAAAAGAAGGACCAATCAGTTTCAAGATTCGTTCACAGGGAAAGCCCTATACGATTGCAAAATAATGATGCTCGACTAATCTATTTCTCTTTAATCCTTCAATAGATCAATTTCTACCACCAGAGATCCTCAATCTAACACGATTAATATCCTTCTAGTCTTGATAATATTCCCATCCTCCTCTGTTAACTCAACACCATCGGCTAATATTAAATACCATTGTTCATCTAATTCCCTCCTCCAGTAATATGCCCGATATAAAGTCAATAGTTCTTTACACCATCTTTTACTCAAAAGCTGTAGATCAATTATCTCTATATCACTGCAACGCAACCTTTTAAAGATATCTATTGACAAACTATCAGGTAATCCAGTAATTAACTCTAGAGGATCTTCCATTCTCTCTTCTCCACACATCACTATTGATTGTTCTTCACCACCAATCTTGCTTATTCAGTTCCTCCAGGGATTTTCCCTCACCAAAGGTCTTATTCCATTCTCCCATTAGTTCATGATAGCCTTCAAAAGGTTGATACCATATCTGCAACCATGTATGGTCCAGTGCCTTTCTGACTTGTACCTCCCAATAAGGCAACTCGTAGAAGATTGAGAGCCGGGACATGCCACACCTCGCGAGCCGGCATCTTTTATCCACCACCTCTTGCCACCGGGCTTTCCAAAATGACCCAGGGGGACGCACGGGTGGAGGTCTCCTCTCCACGGTCCCATCAAATAATTTCTTGCCTCTCATTCTCCATGGATGGTCGAGTGGAAGAAATTTCCGATAGTTGGGATAGATCATTTTCCCGACGTTCTTCGAATGCTTTGGATCAAGGTTATCCGGCCCACAACATGAACATCCTGCATACCCCTTTGTGCTTAGTCCCAAACAAACTGAAAGCCCTGCACAACACCATGAATTTAGTTGGGATTTAACATTGTGCACCTCGTATAATTTCAATGAACCGAGCGTAAACATGAATTGCTAAAGAAAAATCATGACGAGTACATACAAACACATGATATACAATAGAGTATATATTATAGGTAATATCAAATTAAATTGTACCTGGATAGTCATGCATTGTCCATAGCAAAAGCCCTCGCAAGTTAAAAGAACGTTGGCCAGTGGGTGCCGATGCATCATAAGCTGGAACCCCATTCCATAATATCTTGAGTTCGTCAACCAATGGACGCAGATACACATCCATATCCTTCACTTGTTTTTTCCCTACAACACAAATTATTTATAATATATATCAGATCGTTTGAAATTCAAACAGAACAAATAATATTCTTAGTTCCATATATATTTGACATTGTACTACCACGTACATCCTAAAGCAACAAAAAAGAGTTGTGTTATTCACTTGGCACAATGGTAGCCAATATGATATCATGACCCTTCTTGATAGCAAGATAAGGAGGGATGTTGTAGTTAACCAAAGTCACAGGCCAGGTTGAATGGCTAGTTGACTGGACTGAGAATGGGTTGACACCATCTGCGGAGAAGCCGAGCTGAACATGTCTTGGATCGTCCTTCAGAAAAGACCATTGTTCCTCAGTGTGTTTCCATGCCGGCGAATTGTGAGGGCCGCACATCTTTCTGGGAGGGCTCTGATGCTCCACATGCCACTTCATGAGTTTGGCAAATGATGGACTCCGGAATTGTGCTTTCAAGCACGGGATGACTGGAAAGTAATGCATTCTAACCTCCCCCACAAACACAACAATATTTACTTTCTTTCATTTGTATCCACATATTGTACGTACAAGAGAGGGGGGGGTTGCTATTCCATGAGCTCATGAGCCATGAGCCGCCAAGTAACACACTACGAATAACGGCAGGTTTTTTTCAGGAAAAAAACCATAAAATAATCGAAAGTGGTATTTTTTTAATACTTTGTGAAGATCAAAATTTGCTTTTCGAAGATTTCCGCGCTCATGCTCGAAACACTCCGCTCATGAATAACAGTATCCGCTCATGACCGAGAGCCCAAGCTCATGTACCGCCAGCCCAGATCATGAAAAAACTGCATACTGGCCAATAATGGCGCCGCAATTACCCCACAGGAAGGGGCACCCGCGGAATTACAATCGAGTTTTCCAGACTCCCAACACACAATGTGGGCCTGTAACCGTGGATTGTACTTTTCCAGAACTGTAGGCTGGCTGGGGATAACGGTGCTGAAATTGGGCACCGGAAAACCAATAGGCGGCTGAAGGCTCCGGAGTGAAGGCAATAACGGCGCCAAAATAGAGGACCCGGGGTCCTGCCAGACGCGCAATGTGGACCTGTTATCGTGGATAGTACTTTTCCAGGATTTCACGATTCTCCAGGACTTCAAAATGGGTGATGTTCCCTGATAACGGCACGGAAATTGGGCACCTATGTCCAGAAGGTGTCGGTTGATTTGGCCACAGTGAAGCATCAAAGGCGCCAAAATGTAGGACGGTTGACCCCAAAATGGGGCCCGAGACTGGCAATTGCAAACTATGTTGAATCTTGTGGTGTATGTATGCAATAAATGTACCGACATGTGGGAGAAATTTTGAGTTTTGCCCCATACCACATTGGTGGTGGAGCAATGATATCCAATTCCGCCGGCCTCAGTCTCATTCCGCTCTGCTCGTTGCTCCATTGCACATCTCATCTCTCCTCTCTACGGAATTTGCAATTGAGCATAACAATTTTTGGGACGTGTGGTCTGTGTATGGGAATGGTCTTTGTGGACAAGGTGCAGTATGTGAATGCAATAATCATTAATACTAGGCGCCATGGACATTGGAACAAGACACCTGTAATCCATTAAAGGCATTGCATGTGGCAAACATAGCCATATCATTGGAAGCAAAAGTGAGTTCAGGGATAAATAGGCCACAATGGGCCCATGCATCTCCAAAAAATGAACGCTCCGCACTGATCCATTATCAGAAAACCAGAATTGAAGGCTTATTGGAAACAGACTACAAGGGGACACTTCTCCTATTACGGCACTGTAATAGGGGAGGCGATGGAAACACAACGGCACAAATGTAAAGTTTTTTGCCAACAGACGTGCATGTTGCGGGATAAATGTCTCAAAATTGGGTGACAATATGAAGTCCAGAAGTTTCAGAGGGATCAAAGCACCGGAATAGGCCTGAATGGGCCTTTGCATCTCCAAAAAATGTATGCTTTGCACTGATCCATTAACAAGCAAATGCAGAATTAGAGGCATGCTTATTGGAAACAGAGCTAAAGGAGGCATTTCCCATATTACGACACCGTAAGAGGGTAAGCGATGGAAACACAACGGGACCAAATCTAGAGTTGTTGCTAATAGACATGCATGCTATGGGATGAAGATCTCAATATGAAGTGCATAAGTTTCAGAGGAATAAAGGCACCAAAATAGGCCAAAATTGGCCCCTGCATCTCCAAAAAATGAATGCTTTACACTGATCCATTAGCAGACAAAACCATCATTCAAAGATACAGGCTGGAAGGGGACACTTATCCTAGGGCAGTCCATGGAAACACGACGGCACCAAAATCATAAATGTATAGTTCTTGCCAAAAGACTTGTGTGTAGTGGGATGAAGGTCACAAAATTAGGTCACAATATGAGGTCCACAAGTTTCGAAGGGATAAAGGCGCCGCAATAACAACACTGAAAGGGTATATGTGATGTAACACACTTTGTAGTTTCTGAATTACGATCGTCCAATATCAACCTTCTCCCTATATCCTGCCTGAGGACCTTATGGAGCTCGTTGAAACTTAGTGTTGGAGCATGGATGAAGTCGTCCACTATAGGAATGCAATTCATGCGCTTCAGATATTTGTAGTACAAGTGTTTTCAGGGGAAGAGTTTACAGGTGTTTGCAGAGACATCTCTCTCCACGACTGGCCTGTCGTATTGGTAACGATATGAAATGCAGCTCAGGCTCGTCCTCGCGACGCAGTGCACTGTCTGGCAGTGATGCCACCGACTGTGACAGAGAGGGAGTGGGAGTCCTGCTTGGACTTGGCGTCCTAAACAACATCGTTGGGCCCCGAGGTTGAGTGCGGATGTCCATATCTGATCTCCATGAATCCCCGTCGCCTCCTGGGAGGTTGTCAATTATTCTCTTCACCGGCCGATTGTGGACATCACCCTCGAGACAGTCCCCCCGATGGTGTAAGGGTGTCGATCTTATAGCTTCTCGCAATGCTGCAGTCCATTTCCCAGCTTCCAGCAGTTCCTTCATATCCCCCTCGCCCAGCTTCTTCCTTGTGTTGTAATAGAGATGAACAATCCCGACATGACAGTTTGAAAACCTCGGGATGGATGAATTACGACGTCGCAAAAGGGATGAACATGCATAAAAGCGGACAAGAAAAGGATGTCACACCCCTCTTACGGCGCCGTAATAGGGATGAACGGGATGGCAATCAAATGAGAATGACATGATCTGGAGGAATTTAAGGCGTCGTAATAGGGATGAACAGTCCCAATATGACAGTTCGAAACCCTCGGGATAGATGAATTACGACGTCGCAATAGGGATGAATAGGCACAAAAGCAGACGAGAAAGGGATATCACACAGCTATGACGGCGCCGTAATAGGGGTGAACGAGATGACAATAAATTGAGAATGACATCATCTAGATGAATTCCTAGATTAACACACTTTGAACGTAGCTAATTTCGAACACCCCATCCCGGCGACGGATGAATTTCGGCGCCGAAATAAGGATGAACATACCCGTGAGCAAAAAGGAATTTCAGCCCACGGATGAATTTCGGCGCCGAAATAAGGATGAATGAACCCGTGAACAAAATTGAATTTCGACGCCGAAATAAGGATGAAGATACGCGTGAGTATAAAGTTATTTCGACCCACGGATGATTTTCGGCGCCGAAATAGGGATGAACGTACCCGTGAGCAGATGGATGAATCACGATGTTGCAAAAGGGTTGAACAGGCAAGAATGCGGACGACATGGGGACGGAACCATTGGATTGCGGCGCCGTAATAGGGACGATCGGGCCCATCACCTCGAAAAAAAACCCATACACACACACACAACCTTCTTCACAGATGAATTTCGGCGCTGAAATAGGCCAATCCTGAGGAACCACCACCTAAAAAATTAAATAAATTAATAAATTTAAAAATTATTTAAAAAAAAAACGGTCACGGATGAATTTCGGCGCCGAAATAGGGATGAACGTACCCGGGAGCAAGAAGTTATTTCGACCCACGGATGAATTTCGGCACCGAAATAGGGATGAACATACCCGCGAACAAAACCTTATTTCGACCCACGGATGAATTTCGGTGCCGAAATATGGATGAACATACCCGTGAGCAAAACGTTATCTCGACCCACGGATGAATTTTGGCGCCGAAAAAATGGAAGAACGTACCCCTGAGCAAAAAGTTATTTCGACCTACAAATGAATTTGGCGCCGTAATAGGGATGAACGTACCCGTAAATGAATTTAAACCCACGGATGAATTTTGGCGCCGAAATAGGGATGAACATATTTCCGTGAGCAGAAAGGTATTTTGACCCACGAATAAATTTCGGCGCCGAAATTCGGATGAACATACCCGTGAGCAAAAGTTAGGGCTGAATCTCACCAAATAGATGTATTCGACCATGGTGTCCAAGATAAGCCGGCGTACTAGGTGCGGTCTGCTTTCACCTCTGACTTCCTTAACAACTCCGGATTGATGGCTGTTTTAAAGTCCTTCAGAGGTGCAAGTCCCACTTCTTGCACTCTATACAACACAACATATGTGTCATGTGCATTTTTACGCTTATCTGTCACCTTGTCACAGAACATACACATTCCAATAATGGCAACGCAATCGGCCCGTATGCAGAAGAAATGATGACATTGAACCCAATTGGATGGGTCTGATATGAAAAGTGGCTGCTACGCAGACAGAAGGTCTATCATGAACAAGTCATAGTAAGGACGACGTTAATCCTCCGTCTGAGGATTCATTGGAAAGGTTTCGGATGACAATCTCATGGGCCAATTGACTCACTACCCTGGAGGAACAAGTATGACGAAAGATACTGGAGCCACACATTCGGGTTCGCAGCCAACATGTTGGACGACGACGGCTGTGTTGTTGTGCTAGCCGATGGAGAAGTCAGTGAGAATGATGTCAAAGTATGGACGGGGAGAAGTGCAGCACCCATCCTGAAAAAGATCTGTGGTACCTGCTTCAGACCAGTACCTGGCAAAATGATGATCCTCAATGGGTCGATTGTTCGGAAGAACCTTAGTCCTAGTTGCCACTGGCAACCAAATGCGCATGATCTGATAATAATGTGCCAAAGACTGTGGAGGACTGAATTACTTCCAAGCCAAATCCATCACAATGGGAATTTGATTGAAGGGCATAATCATAGCCCGATTGTACTCCAGTGCAGCAGGAGTTCTAAGTGGGTGAAAAACAGCATCCCCCCAAACCTCAGCCTGTGGCATTGCCACGGTATCAACAGTGTCAGCCACTTGCACAGCCACCGGCTGTAGAGGCTGTGATATTGCCGCCACTGTCCCTCCTATTACTAGCATTTCTTGTACCTCTTGCGATGAAGACTGAAAAACCAGGGTTCTGGCATGCAAATAAGTAGCCACCAGCTGCTCCTCATGAACAAAGACTTGTTTGTCAATGTTGGAACTCAAGTCACCTATTTGAGTCTGCAGCCCTTCCACATCATCCTGTAACTCTGTTATCCTACTATAGACATTATCTATAGTAGTTGTGGCAATGTTCTGCACCTGCAACCTGAGATCATTCATCTCCCCTTGAGTGAGCTTTTGTGGTGCTTTCCCTTCCACCGGCCCTTGTGTTAACCATACTTGCATAAGATGATTATCCACCAAGTCCTGTGTAGCACCCCGGAGAGCCTGCTCCTCCTTAAGTCTGTACACATCTAACTGCTATTGTAAGGCCTTCATGCGCTTGGCATGAGGTTCAACCAGGCCCGCATAGGTAGCAGCCAGATTATTGGCTTCCTTCCAAGCCTTGTTAGCCACAGAGAGTTCATTCTTGTGGCCTGTGAGTGATTGCTGCAACTGCAGGATGAACCTTTCCTTCTCAGCCTCAATCTGACTGTATTGTTGGAAAGTATCCTCATTGCATCGGAGGGTAGCCTTTAGATCAGCAATAAGTTTCCCCTGCTCTACTGTCTCAGCCTCTGCCATCATACATCTCTCTGCTCGTCTGTTAACTTCTAATGTAGTTTGCGCCAGAGCAGTTGTGGCACATTGTATGGTCATTCTCTGATGAACTGTCTCCAACTCTGTATGAAGCACCGTCACTTCCTACAATTTGCCCTTATGCTTCACCTGCAATTGGTATAGCTGCTGCTTATGCGCTTCATGCAACTTCCCCTGCTCCAGACCCGCTTCAATCATATTCCCCTTTGCTAGCTGCAGGGCAACCTTGGTGTCCTCCAATTCTTTCTGTAACTTGAGGTTGGCCTCCACATCCACCTTGTTTGCACACTCAGTGGCAATTCTAGCCTCAAACTCCTGCTTGAGTTCCTCTCTCAAAGCTGCCAATTGTGTAGATGGAACATGAGACTTCACATATGTGCCCAACAAATTGAGTGTTCTGCTTATGGAACTCATAAGCATGGCTTGCTGTGGGTCTTCATGGGAACCCTGTTGGTGGTCACCCTGATTCTCCACAGTGTGATGTTTCACCAACCATTCAGGCCATGTTCCCACAAGATCTTCGTCCTGAACGACCTCATTCTCCACAGGTGCTGTAGTGCCCCTACCTTCTACCTCTGAAACCTCCTCCACAGGTTCGGGCATCACATGCACAGCAGGGATTTCCTCGGTCAAACTCTGCATCTTTGGCACCACTGGTTCCCTGACCAAGCCAAAGTTTTCATAGAGAAGGTCCCCCCTTCTCAATTTCTGCCACTACCTGCTCTGTAGTGGGAATGTCCAGCCCTTCTCCTTTCAGAGCAATAGGCTCTGGTGTAACAGCATGTACTATCTGAGTGACCCCTGGAACAACTGAGTCATCTGGCTGTGGTGGTTGTGGTATCGAGGTGACTTCTTCCTCCCTCTCCAAAGGCCGTGCTTCCAGCAATAACAGCCCCCTGTGCTGCTGCTGCTCCTCCTGCACAAACGCTATGGAAACATCGTCTTGTGGTTTCCTTGAAGCTAGTGGGTCTGCCATAGTCATATCTCGCTTCTGCCTCTTGGACTGGTGTTGCCCCTCCAATCCACCTTCACTATGTGAAGAGCCCTTCTCATCAATTGCAGTGGTTGTTGTCTCAAACACTCCCATCTCCTTACGTTCTCGCACATCAAGTATACAAGTATCAAGGATAATTTGCGCAATTATTGGGCCAGACACTATGATCGGAGACTTAGCAACAGTGCCCTGTAACCGCTTCATCTCTTCCACCAGACCATTGTACATCAATTCCGCCCAAGCTACATCCTCTCCCCTCAAGGCTTTCAGTATCTCCTCCGTGAATGATCTGCTCAAGTACTGTTGGTTCTGTTTCATGGCAAACAGAACATTCAGTATTTGGCCAACTTCTCTTAGCCCTAGGTAACTCTAGGCCCAGAACTGGAAAAATGGCGCCGAATTTCCAGAATATGTGCCATCCGCCCCAGGGACTTAGCCATTTTTGGACCCTGTACTGGAAAAATGACGCCATTTTTCCAGTACAGGGTCCAAAAATGGCCAAGTCCCAGAAATGACTGGGCCCGGAACTGGAAAAATGGCGCCGAATTTCTAGAATATGTGCCATCCGCCCTAGGGACTTAGCCATTTTCGGACCCTGTACTGGAAAAATGGCGCCATTTTTCCAGTACAGGGTCCGAAAATGGCTAAGTCCCAGAACTGACTGGGCCCGGAACTGGAAAAATGGCGCCGAATTTCCAAACTGTGCCAGCCACCCCCGGGGCTTAGCCATCCGCCCCATGGCCGGAAACACGAAATTCGGCGCCATTTTTCTAGGGGCTTCACAACTAATTTTCATGCGCCACATAAGGCAACTTACATCCTGGAAATGTAGGGACTACAATGGCCACGGATCAAAGAAATGCAACGCGTATGTACCTGTACAGAAGGCGCGTTGCCGCTTTGTCGCCATTCGGCTGGTCGGCATTGCCGCATTGCCGCTCGTAGTACAAAGGCTTCAGTTTGCGACGTGGTCTGGATGTGGGGTTTCTCTCAAGAGAGCCACGCCCTTTTCCATGCGGCATACGTCCAAGTAAAAGAAAAAATCTCCCGCAGAATGCGTGCGTACATGCCTCGAATGGAACTTCATCCACCCGTCACATCAGGTGTCGAAGGCGTATCCGGGAAGCAAGCGCGGTATCCGTGTGGAACGTCCGGTTCAAAACAGACGGCGGAGGACATTTAATGCGCAACTGCGCCCTTAAATGTAGGTATGGAGGTCGCCCACAGGCGCCACCTGGCCCACCCTCCCCCCGAGACTTCATCAACAGCCTATTGGATGGAAAAAAACGACGCCGAATTTCCATTCAGCGGATGAAGTGGGACGCACCATGGCCCTCCCTCCGCCCGAGACGTTCTCATCCAGAAGCAGCCGGATGGAAAACTGGCGCCGAATTTCCATCCTGCAGGCAAGTGGGAGCGCGGCCGGATGGAAAACCGGTGCCGAATTTCCATCCTACAGGTAAACCAGAGGGCTGCAGGATGGAAAACCGGCGCCGAATTTCCATCCTGCAAGTAAACCGGACCGCTGCAGGATGGAAAACCGGTGCCGAATTTCCATCCTGCAAGTAAATCGGTCCACCTCATGGATGGAAATCCGGCACCGAATTTGTCTCTACCGGACGACATTGGTGGGCATAACGTGCCAAAAAGTGGACCGCAGGCGAAAAACTCTAAGTTGAGTGACTGATTAGACAAAAAAACGCGAAAAACGAATCAAAATTGTTGATGAAGGGTCGATACGGGCGTCTGTTGATGGATATTCGGTGCCGTTTTTCCATCCTGCAGATGATCTCTTTCGGCCACTCCCCCCGAGACGACTCCATCTGTGCGGCCTTGGATGGAAATACGGCGCCGTTTTTCCATTCGAGGGATGTTCTCTGTCGGCTACATGTCGGCCTCTCCCCCCGAGACGACTTCATCCGACGGGCCTCGTCCTGAAATTCGGCGCCGTTTTTCCATCCGGGGGACGTTCTCTGTCGGCCAGGTGTCGGCCTCTCCCCCCGAGACGACTTCATCCGACGGGCCTCGAATGGAAATTCGGCGCCGTTTTTCCATCCGGGGGATGTTCTCTATCAGCCAGGTGTCCGCCTCTCCCCCCGAGACGACTTCATCCGAACGGCCTCGGATGGAAATTCGGCGCCGTTTTTCCATCCGGGGGATGTTCTCTGTCGGGCAGGTGTCGTCCTCTCCCCACGAGACGACTTCATCCGAACGGCCTCGGATGGAAATTCGGCGCCGTTTTTCCATCCGAGGGATGTTCTCTGTCGGCCAGGTGTCGGCCTCTCCCCCCGAGACGACTTCATCCGACGGGCCTCGTATGGAAATTCGGCACCGTTTTTCCATGCGATGGATGTTCTCTGTCGGCCAGGTGTCGGCCTCTCCCCCCAAGACCACTTCATCCGAACAGCCTCGGATGGAAATTCGGCGCCGTTTTTCCATCCGAGGGATATTCTTTGTCGGCCAGGTGTCGGCCTGTCCCCCTGAGACGACTTCATCCGACACGTTGGTTCCCATTGTCACAAATTGACGAGGGGTAACTCGCGGGAGGCTGCCCACGAGGCAGAGCAGCTCGTTCAGGAGGAGGTTAAGTTGAGACCTGGTGCCAAACCCAAACAGATACAGCTGCAGGCCGCCCATAAGATGGCATTGGCCAGAATTATGTCGGAAGACGGCTCCGACAGAGTTCCTCTCGATGAGAAGGAAATGGAGGCATTGCTGGAGTCGGTGTTCCACGTCTGTTCACCGAATGTCCGAAACCACATTGTCTCCTGCAAACAGAGAATTGGGCGTGGCTCGGATATGCACTACATTCTGGAGGTGAAGCGACGATGTGGATATGACTACAGTAGATTTCCAGGACAAGGGACTGAGGCAGATCGTTGTTTCGTATTCAAAATGTCAACGTGTGGGCCTAGCAGCGGCGTCGAACTGGTCCACCGGATGACGAGTGGGGACT
This sequence comes from Takakia lepidozioides, assembly GCA_030704615.1. Lineage (NCBI taxonomy): Eukaryota > Viridiplantae > Streptophyta > Takakiopsida > Takakiales > Takakiaceae > Takakia > Takakia lepidozioides. The sequence goes on from CM060734.1 coordinate 3,974,017, forward strand.
TGTCAAACAGTTGGGTCATGTTCGACCATATCAAGCGAATTACAAATCACCAGTGGGTGACAATGGGTGCACATGTCTACGACACCCACTGCAGGATGCTAATGACAATTGTTATTTGTGAGATGAAAGGAGAGGACACACAATCGGAGATGTTTCTTTGGCAGGGAATAAACGAACAGATGGCCAGGGCAGGATTTCCCCCTCCCAATTTTAGTGGTTTCATGGCGGACAACGCACAAGCAAATTGGGCTGCCATCCGAAGGGTGTACGGGGAAGACCCCAATGTTCCGATGAAAAGCAAGGAGAGATCTTGTGGGTTCCATTTTCTGCAGAGCTTGTCGCAGTACACAACCAGGCTCGTGGCGCCAAATTTCATAGAGGAGCACCGTTCCATGTGTCTTGCGTGGAAGTATGCTCCCACCTTGGATGATGCAGAGACACAGTTTGCATGTATACGGGCTTGGTGGACAACGTCAGGTGCTGTAAAGAAATCAGACGAGGGAGCAATGGTCAGTTGGCTAGCATGGTGGCATTATCGTTTCCTCCAGTTCGGCGACTATATGCGGGAGGTGAGTTGGACAAATCTGCGTCCTGTTGAATATTATGCTAGCTACTCATTATTTGTAATTTGCTTGTAACCTGAACATGTGCATGTGCAGGAAATGTGTCTCGACTCTGACACCGACATGCCGACAACAAACATGGCCGAATCAGTACATTCTTCCTAGCGTGCCTCCTCTGCGGCGCATCTGGTGGACATCCTTATTGCCACAACGGAGGACATTGTCAGGTCAATTATGCAGCAATGCAGGTACAACGAGTTCTTGAAAGGAAAACAGTGGGGCTTGGGGCCGGACAGGCAGGAAATGCTGATGCAGACTACCTCCAGATCGAAGAATCCTCGCAAGTGGGCGGCAGCCTTGCGAGAGGGCCTTTGGGGCACGCCATTGCTTCGAAGTGGCCAACACTTGAAAGGAGATGTTCACACCCGTCCAGTGAGACGAAGACTTGACGAGGCACCTGGCGGAGAAGACGATTCATGGCGAGCTGACAAGAATATTCGCACGCTCCCTCGTGGTCCCGTGATGTTGCCCGAGGAGGTCTCGTCGAGCACCGCAAGTCTGATGTCTGAGAAAATGGCGCCGAATCTCTAGTTACATGGCCCAAGAACTGCCCAACATCTGTGCAATCCCCGGCACCATGTACCGAAATTCGGCGCCACATTTCCAAATTTTGGGCTTACACACCTGCCATGTTGGGACCTATAGCCGCGAAATTCGGCACCATTTTTCGCCGGAGACACCTATTACCGCGAACTACGTCGCAGCTTTCTCCGGTTGCGGAACCTATTACCGCGAAATTCGGCGCCATTTTTGCAGATGTCGCTCGGAATTTGCATGAGCGGAAGAGGAAATATCATGAGCACGGCTCTCAAAACTACAATTTTTACTTCAAACAATGAAATATTATATTGGTTTTTTCTAACACATTCCATTAAAAATAATGTTTTTTTATTTTTTTAATTTCCAAAATTTGTACTTCTGCTCATGAAAACCGATTGTCTTGCTACTCCGCTCATGCCGCTCATGCTCATGAAATAGCTAACCTCTTAGGAGGTGTTCCGAACCTAGTCATGTACAACAGATTTTAGACGAGGCAAGCCTCAAGAAAATGAAGATGAGGGAGGAGGCAGCAGCTATTAGAGCCCGTCGGGCTCGTAGATTTGTCTTGGATTCTGCTGAGGTAAGTGGGGGAGAAGAGGCAGAAGATTCCCAGGAGGTGAGGTGGACAGTCCCCCAAGGAGAGGACGGCATTTTTGAGAGGCATACTGCAACCGATGCATCACAGAGCTCGGAGGATGGGGGGGATGAGGGGGATGAGGAAGAAGGAGGGCCAAGTTCCTCGGAAGGTGTAGGAGAGTAGTTCCCATTCCTGCTATGACAGTTAGGACACACTTGTATAGACGTGGCTTGCCACAAAATTTGCAATAAAATGTTGCATTTCATTGCTATGACGAGTCCACATGACCCTATTTCCGTGCCTCCTAACCCTATTTCCATGGACAGACAATGGCCCGCTCATGTTTTTTTTTTTCCGCTCATGCTCATGCCGCTCATGAAATAGCAGCCCCCGCAGACCAAGGGCGAGGACCCAATGGTGAAGAACTATGTTACTATTGTAATCAGGCAGGACATCGCAAGGCAGCCTGTTCATTCTAGATTAAACACCAGAATGAGATGAGAGCTCCTATGAATGAGGGCCCAGTGGTGGCAGCTCACATGGTTAGGCCATGTGTTGTACCAGAAGTAAGTACAATGATAGTAACCAGAAGCAAAGCTAAATTAATACCTCCAGTAGATGAGGAAGATGATGATAATAAAGATGGCAGTGATGTGCCTGAAGATGATGAGGCTTGGAGAGATGAGAAGGAACTGCACAGGGAAGTGGCAGATACCATAAGGGAAATGCAGAAGAGTACTGATATCCCTATGGCAGATTCCTTTGATTCTGGAAGAGAAGATGAAGAGAGTGAGGATGAAGAAAAGAAAGAAGCTGCAGAAGTGCAGAGTAATGAAGGGACTTTGGCTGAAGTAATATGCCGGTCCAAAGCGGAGATTACCATTGGACAATTATTGGCTGTGGCACCTCATTGTAGGCACAGGCTGTATCAAGCAATCAATCAGGTTGCCCATGAGACAGAGAACACAGGCATGAATAGCAAGGTGACCAGTTATAATGTGAAGCCGGAAGGGCAAGAAACAGTCATGGACTTTGATGATTCTATGCCAGTAATCCAATTGAGAATTGGAAGCACAGATCTGACTGATGTACTGATAGATGGAGGCTCTGGAGTGAATATCATAACAGACCAATTAAGGCAAAAGCTTGGTCTAAGTAACATGAAACCAGCCCCATTCACAGTAACAATGGCAGATCAAAGAAGTGTTCAGCCATTAGGTTTGATAAGAGGAGTTAAGATATAGATTCAAAAGATGATCTTTACGATCACAATGACTGTGTTGAAAATGGATGATGTCATGGAAGCTTACTCCTTATTGCTGGGTCGACCATGGCTGAAACAGGCCAGGGTATTCTATGACTGGAATTCCCAGTTACTAACTGTGCATGATGGGAAGCACAAGATACAAATCACCACAAAGAAATCTAGTAGACTACCTGCTACGAGAAGACCTCGGGGAGTTAGAGAGTATGACTGGAGGAGAGGACTTGATGAGGAGCAGGAAGCTACCCTGTTCGCTGCACACCCAGAGTGGGAGCAGGTTGCAGAAATGCAACTGGAGGGCCTAAGTTGTTTAAAAGGTATTTGCTGTGGTGTAGTGACAGCAACACCAATTGAGGGTGAAACAAGCAGTTACCCACCACATTTCTATGAAAAAAAAAAGGGAGAAATGGAAATCCTAGAAGAACCAGCCACTGTGAGTTTGCAGGATGAAGTAGAGTCTGGTTGGACAATCACAGCTGATGAGCAGGTGAGAGAAGTGAATGTGGGAACTGAGGAGGAACCGAGAATGGTGAAAGTAGGGGCTGACTTGGAGCCAGAATTCTTTGAGGAAGCTAAGAGTCTGTTCATCAAATACAGAGATGTATTTGCTTGGAGCTATGAGGATCTGAAAGGGATACCACCCGAGATCTATCAGCATAAGATTGAACTGGAACCAGGGTTAGTACCAATCAAACAGGCGAGGTACAGAATGAATCCCAACTATGCATAGAAGGTTGGGGAAGAGATCAAGAAGTTGGCTGAGGCTAAGTTTATATACCCGATAGAGTATACAACTTGGTTGTCACCCATTGTGATAGTTCCCAAGAATAATGGTAAACTGAGAGTTTGTGTGAACTATAAGAAGTTGAATGCTTGTACAAAGAAAGATCCTTTCCCTTTGCCATTCACAGAAGCGGTACTGGACACTGTGGCAGGCCATGAGATGTACTTCATGGATGGCTTTAGTGGGTATAACCAAGTGCAAGTGGCAGAAGAAGTCCAGGGAAAGACAACTTTCATCACAGACTGGGGTGCTTATGCATACAAAGTCATGCCTTTTGGATTTTGTAATGCACCAGCAACCTTTCAGAGAGTGATAAGTGAATCTTTCCATGAATATCTGGATTATTTCATGTAGGTGTTCTTGGATGATTTCAGTGTGTACAACTCTAAGAATGAGCACTTGCATAAATTGGAGTTATGTTTGGCCAGATGCAGGATGAGAGGTCTGGGCATGAATCCAGAGAAGTGTACTTTCTGTGTGAACTCAGGGGTACTTTTGGGCCACATTGTGTGTAAGAGGGGACTTCTTGTGGATCCTAGAAAGACAGAGGCCATTAAAGCCTCTCCACCACCAGGAAATGTTAAGAGTCTAAGGAGATTCCTTGGACAAACCAATTATTACAAAAGATTTGTCAGACGGTATGCACAGATAGCAGCACCATTGAGCAAGCTTCTGAAGAAAGATACAGTGTTTGCATGGACAGCTGAATGTCAACAGGATTTTGAGGAACTTACATTGTCAGTAACAACTACACATGTGCTGATTAACCCTCATTGGCATGTAGTATTTCATGTTCACTGTGATGCCTCATGAGAAGCATTGGGAGCAGTATTAGCCCAAAATGTTACAGGAGACATAGATTCACCTGTGTATTATGCTAGTAGGTTGATGAACAGTGCTGAGAGGAACTATAGCACAACTGAAAGAGAAGCATTGGCAACGATTTATGCAGTCAAGAAATTCAGGCATTACCTATTGGGAAGGAAGTTTATGTTTTATGTGGATCATCGGGCTCTGATTTATCTGGTGAACAAGCCTTTGATAAGTGGAAGGATAGCAAGATGGTTAATAATCTTGCACGAGTTTGAGTTCGAAGTTGTTTACAAGCCTAGCCGTTTGCATCTTGTGGCAGATCACTTGTCACGCCTATCAACAGGAGAGCCTGCCACAGGAATAGACGACCAACTACCTGATGCGAGTTTATTTGCAGTGGAGGTGCAGGAAAGTGCAGATGATTGGTTAGATTGGCAGAGGCCAATCAGATACTACCTTACTCATGGTCAGTGCCCACCTAGTTATGGGAAGGAGCAGAGGAAGAGAATAGCTATCAAGGCTTTACCTTACACTATGATAGGGGGCAGAATGTATAAGCTAGGACCGGATGGAGTACTTAAATGATGCTTGTACCACCATGAAGTAAATAAAGTTTTGGAAGAAGTTCATAAAGGAGTGGCTGGAGGTCATTTTGGAGAAGAGACTACCAGTAGAAAGATACTACTTGCAGGTTACTGGTGGCCTACATTGTTCAAGGATGTACACAAGTATTGCAAGAGTTGTGATGAGTGTCAGAGGCTAGGACCATTGCAGAGATCTGGGAAGATGACTTTGCATCCTACGATGCCTACTGAACCATTTCAGAAATGGGGACTAGACTTTGTTGGACCAATTAACCCACCAGCCAGAAATACACAGAACAAGTATATAATCACAGCCACTGATTATACTACAAAGTGGGTGGAAGTTAAAGCTCTGAGGGACAACACAACTAAGTCCACAGCAAGGTTCCTCTAACATACTTTCAAGATTTGGCTGTCCCCTGGAATTTATTAGTGATCAGGGAAGTCACTTCATTAATGAGACCATAGAACTATTGACTAAAGAGTTCATGATTGTGCATAGGAAGAGTACAACCTATTACCCACAGGGTAATGGGCAGGCAGAAGCCACCAACAAAATACTATGTACTATCTTGGCTAAGATAGTCAATGCGAACAGAACATATTGGGATACAAAGTTGCTGACAGCTTTGTGGTCATACAGGATTTCACATAAAGTCACCACTAAGTATACACCATTCCAATTAGTTTATGGTATGGAAGATTTACTTCCAGTGGAATTCTTGTTACCGACCATGAGAACTGAATGGGGAAGGAGAATGGAATTGGAAGATTCAATTAAGGTCAGGAAACTTGAATTATACCATGTGGAAGAAGTACGTGCTGATGCAGCGGATAACATGACCAGAATTCAGATGAAGAGGAAGGATCAGTTTGATGAAGGTAAATTAAAGACTTTTAAGACAAGAGATTTGGTACTGTGGTTGCAGAAGAAGGGAAAGATTAAAGCTTCGAAGCTTAAATCACCATGGAAGGGACCTTATGTCATACAGAAGATGTATGATAATAACACCGCCATGTTACAAACCATTAACAAAGAAATGCTGGGAAGAGTCAATGCCAATAAGTTGAAGGGATACAGTGGTATCCATGACAAACCATTGCAGCACGATTTGCACGTTGAAACACAAAAATAGTCACGGGCTGCGCCGGTGATACCAACGGAGTATGGAGCACATGTCATTAAGCCGAGCGTGTATGGTCAGGGCAGGAAGTACAGGTGTTTACATAGCTATCACAGCCCACCACAGTGTCACACAGCCTATCACAGCTCGTCATAGTCTGACACAGCCTGTCACAGCCCAACATAGGGGGGCTGCTATTTCATGAGCCATGAGCCATGAGCCATGAGCAGAGTCATAAGTGTCGAAAAAAACATGAGCAAGACTATTTTCCGGAAATGAGTGTCCGCGGGAATAGGGTTTAAGGTGTCACGGTCATAGGGGGAGAAGGACCTCCCGATGAAGGAGGTTCGGCAACGTTTTTTAGAATTACATATTGAAAGGCAATGTTTCGCGAATGGTAGGGTGCTACTGCTCTGGACAATGGGGGCCCATTTCAGCCTACCAGCCATTTGCAAAATCCACACACACTCCCAATCGCAAACGAAATGAGGAATGATGCATTCTGGGAACGATGGATACAGAATAGAACAAAAAGATCAGACACAATGGGGTTTTTATTGATCCACATGAATTGCATATGAAGCACGTCTACTGTGCTGATTGTGCAAACAAATCTTTAGCCCTGTGCCTTCTGAATACAAGTCACGTTGTCAATGGGACTTCGACTGCTCTGAGAACAAGCTCATGAGTCATCGGGCTCCTCCAGGTAAACTAGATTGCAGCCGTTGTACCACCCCTGTTGATGTTCACCACAATGTCCTGCCCTTCAATCATACCACCATCGAATATGGAAAGCTTCATGTTTTCGTCGTCCACACCAATGCGAATGTCCCCATACAATGGAGAAGATGAGCGCACTCCTTCAGGAGTATAAGTCTCTCCGATGGAGTCCACCCACGTCCACTGGCAGCAGTTCCACCGCAACAGCATAGCAGTGCGCATTCTTCTGCATGGGTGCCCGTCGTAGCTGGGAAAATCGGAATCAAGGATGCGCAGGAGCCACGGACTCCTCAGACCAAGATCGTCACCCCGCTCGAAGGCGTACTGGCCTGGGGGATACTCAAAAGCGGACAATGTTTCCACATTCGAACGAGTATCTTCTGTGTAATCTGTGTACCAGATAACGATGTCTCCCGATGTGGCCGAATACATTGCATAATCGATGCCTCCATAAGGGCAGTCGTCCCGGTTCCGGAAGCACGGCATCCTTGCAAAGGAGGACCTGAGGACGTCTTTGATGCTGATGACAATGACCTTGCGGACAGCAACGAAGCCCTTAGATTTTCGAAATGATGAGAAGCGGAAGAGCAGTGCGGGCTCCAATAATGGAGCATCTGGGTCACAAGTACCCACCATTCATCGTGTAACGTGTTCATCACGCCAGCGGTGGATGAACCGATACGTCTTTCTCATCCAGGGGGTATAGTTTGAAATCTGCCACCGAAGTCCATCCCCCGGATGGAAATTCGGCGCCGCATTTACATTGAAGGGGGGATGGACTTCGTCGTCTCGAGTTGCTATAGGCCCACCTGGCACTTACTGCCCATAGTTTGCATGGCAGGGAAGGAAACTGAAATGGCTACATTCATGGATGAGCCAATCTTCATCCGTGCAGGTTCCTGTCGGGGGGAAATTTAAATGTGCCCTGGAGTGTTTGTGAGGAATTGCAGCGTTTGCTTGAATTTCTTCCAGCCACCGCGCTGCTGCCTCCTCCATCCGGGAGCTGCTGTCATTGAGCGTACTTTGCTACTCTTTTTCAGGGATGTCGTGCCGACGAAATCCTGCTTACTGCCCTTATCATGGCCACGATTATGCTATGTTCAAACCAGAATCAGGAGACATCATTGTCTGGCTCTCTGTTTTCAGGCTTTGTTTGAGGAAGTGACAGATGGAAACTCGAAGATGACATTGCCATCGACTTTGGGAGGCAGATACGTTACCTTCCTGACCGGAAATTTGGCATAGTCGAGAGCAGCCAGCTTGGAGCGAGAACCATCGAGGTGATGTTGCCGTGGGAGCTGCACAATGGACCGGGTTGGAGTTATGCTCGAGAGTACTTGCGTAGCACCTGCAGAGACGTCCATGTCGGATTTGAACGACCGTGTGGAGGACATGGGGACCTCAATGCACTCATCTTCATCGTCGGAAATGTCGAATACGTCCACACGAGAAGCTATGGAGGGTCTTGACGGTCCAGGTCGGGAATGATTATCGTTGCATACCTCTCTGTCGGCAGTGGCCGCCTGTCGGTTTCCGGACTCCTTTGTGGATGGTGTGGGCAGCGACTGATTCGGAAAGGGAATGGGCATTCCCACAACTCGGTATAGGATGGTGTCTGATGACGCTTCTGGAATCAAGCGGGAGTCTTTGTGCGCAATGGAGTATCTGGAGGGCTATTACCGCTTTGAGCGAGGTGAGGGCGAGGGTCAATGCGGTCCTTGGGTCCTGAAAATTGTTGACCTCGATATACCAAGGTGGAATGGGATGCCGGACAGATCACGCACGGTCTCACTTTGGCGCTGGAACTGCTGCCAGTGGACCAGGGAGGACGGCACCGGGGAAAACTATATTCGTGGAGTTCACTCCGCTTTCCCAGTGTATGGAGACATTCGGCTGAGTTGCGAAGACGAATCGCACGGGCACAGGAGGCCCACAGTGACCTTGTCAATGTATGATGGTGGTATGATTGATGGGCATGACATTGTCGTCAGCTCCACCAAGGGCACCAGATCGACCGCATTGCAGTTTACCTCGAGGTGCCGCATCAGTAATGAGCTTGTTTTGAGGGCTATCGAAGTTCCGTCGACTTGGTGACGCCCATGTAGAAAGAGGAAGGGCTTAGATTTGTCCGGAGTTGCTAAATGTGAGACACCGTGTTCGATCAATAAAACAACCCATCGTACCTCACTTCTGTGTGCTTGTGTTTCATCGTGTTCAAGAACTGCCGTAATTGGCCCACTGTTTACAATTTGAGGTCTCGTTTGTACAATGTGTCTGTCCATATGACTATACCAGAGTCAGCGATATCAGAGTCCTGAGGTGAAGAAAATCCATGTATGAGTTGTAGGAAACATGTACACGCCGAAGCTCGGAAATTCGGCACCGCAATTCATTTTTCTCCAGGCAGCGATTTCTGGCAGCTCCCTTTCCTCCGTTGTCGTCGTAACGGAAATGTTGTACATCATTTCATTTCCTGACATGGCATTACCATACTTCGAATTTGAAATGCGGCGCCGCATTTCCATATTGGACCTTGAATTGTCCAAGCATGTCCAGTCGCTAATGCTTGTCCATGTCCATACTTGAAATGCGGCACCGCATTTCCATGTCCGTCATCGAAATTTTGTACCGGACAATGAAATGCGGCACAGCATTTCCGGAGAGCACAATGGAATGCGGTGCCGCAATTCCGTCGAAGGGTCTGGAATTGGACAAACAACGATGGAAGTTCTGGAAATGCGGCACCGCATTTCCATGTTTGTCATCAAAATATCGAATCGGACAATGGAATGCAGTGCCGCATTTCCGTCCATCAAGACGGAATGCCCACACGGGTCTGGAATTGGACAAACAACGATGTCTGTTTTTGAAATGCGGCGCCGCATTTTCATGTTGGGCAATCGAAAGTTTTTATAGGACAATGTAAGTTTTTATAGGATGATGGAATGCGGTGCCGCATTTCCGTCAAAGGGTCTGGAATTGGGCAAACAACGATGTCCGTTTTGGAAATGCGGCGCCGCATTTCCATGTACGTCATCGAAATTTCTTATTGGACAATGGAATGCGGTGCCGCATTCCCGTCTAGCATCATGGAATGGGGAGCCCAAGAACGTCGATGGGTCTGCAGTTGGAAAAATGTCCATCTCCAAAAGGTAAATGCGGCACCGCATTTCCATGTTCGACCTCCGCCTTTCGATTTACATCCATGGAAGGAGCTGGCAATCGGCAAAACTTCCGTGTCGGAAACGGAAATGCGGCACCGCATTTCCGTTTGTCCGAACAGTTTCTGATGTCCAAACCATGAAACAGAAAATTGTTCTTGCCCCGGTTTTGGAAATGCGGTGCCGCATTTCCAAACGAGGTTTTTGCAGTTGCCACATTTCCGTTCAGACATTGAAATGCGGTGCCGCATTGCAGATTTTGGGAGGGACCAGGTTTGGACGATGTTGTCGTTGAGAGGCAAATGGGAGAGGGGACATGAAGGACGGGGAGAATTTCCTTTATATACTTTGGAATAGAATTTAAATGTACAGAGAGTTCATTAAATTTCTATTAATCTTGAAAATCATCACTATCGTCGTCCTGTCCTTGACTTTCCTGCTACGCCTCCACCCCGTCGTTGCCTTTCTCATCTCCAGCGGACTGCTCGTTGGCCAGGCTTTCGAAAATCCCATCTTCACCTTGCGGAACCGACCATCTCACCTCCATTGGCTCGTCGTCCTCCCTGTCTGCATCGCTCTCATCCGCTGAATCACATATGAACTTTCGCACCCGTCTACATGTCTTAGCTGTTGCCAACTCTTTCCTTATCCTTCTGTCCTCCCTAGCCCTCTCCAAAATCTGCTCTACTTTACTGGGATTCTCACATCGTCTAATCGTTGTATTTGCGAGTTTAGCTGCATAACTAGGAAGGGAGTAGTCCTTCACCGGGCTCGTCATGAAGTCAGCCCTCGCAAAGAACGGGACATTCTTCCTGGCAGGAAGTGTAGGCCCTACATGTTTCGACCCGGATCCTGGAATCCTGCACATAACAATCACCAACGAGACCAATGAGAACCACAGTCCGGAAATGCGTTTGACAAAAAATCACCCAGAAGGCTTTGCAAACTTACAATGTTTGCACTCACTCGTATTGCGGGTTCTCCTCGGCATCAATATCCACTGTCTCTTCCTCTGACTCCGACAAATCCGAGGAGTCCTTGGCTTCGATGGGAGCCTTCACATTCTGTTGCAGCCCTTCCAGATGGGATCCCCAGACGGATGTGTCCTCCTTGTAGGCAAAGAGGTGCCGGTCGGAAAACCGCCCAGCCCACATTGAGGCACCTGTTACAATGCCATCCACACATTATGACATGGCCCTTCAGATGTTGTGAATGAAAGCATAACGAGAGTTTGCAGAATAGCATACAACAAGATTCTGCATACCTCTCCCACAGATGAGGTCGAGCACTGTGCCCTCCACGTCAGTGCATGTCTCCATAATTGTCTGAATGAAGGCAGGGCTCCGAGTGCGTGAATACCGCAGGGGTTCAGTTGAAGTGAGGCTATGAGGGAGAAGTTCCGTGGGAACGTTGTTGAACAGGACGTCGTAATCGATGGGGTCGCAGTTCGGGTCAACCAACAATCCCTCCTTCTGGAAAGCAAAGGTCGAGTTCTCCTTCACAAAGCAGTATGCATCGAACTGCTTCGTCTGCATACACAGTGGGGAACGATTAGAAATCGAATGCGGCACCGCATTTCAAAACTCCTAAGAAAATGAAAGGACGAGTGCCAAGGTCATAATTACCTTCTTCCCTTCCGACCGAAGGCCCAATGTGTTGATGCACGTCCACTTCTTCTTCAGAATTGGGACGGCGCTCTTGCGGGTCCACTTCGCAATTCCTGTCTGCGTGTTTTTGCCTCTGCTCGCCAGGACAACCACACAGCCTCTGTCGTCCAACACCATGCGGGCGAGCCCGAATCCTTTCTTCCAAAAGTCCTCGGAGTACCTGTTCCAAGATGGCAAAGCTTGCAGTCCTTCCACAGGCTCTCCGTCCGGAATATCCAAGATGATCATATCGCAAGACCACTCGGTGGCATTTCCGCCCCTCCTGCAATCCTTGTCTGCACACACCCTCTCAAAGAACGAGACCATCTTCAGAAACCCAGGGGTGTCGGAAGGCTCTTCGGCAGCCGCCTTCTTCAGTGCTCTGCCCTTCAGACCCTCCATGGTCTTCATGTATGCCAACTTGGCTGCCCGTCCATCCAAAGCCGCCAAGAAACTCTCATTCACACACTGGACTACTGTATCGGGATCCACTTTCGGCCTCTTCATTTCCACCGGCTCGAAAGGGTGCCCCCCGGGGGGTTGAAGAGTGCCTTCTTTGCCGAGCCAGTTCTCGTCCCTCTCGTGACAACCGTGGGCACAGGGGATTTCGGCTGCGTCTCGGGGGGTGGGCTGGTTGCAAAGTCTCCATCGGAGTCCTCTTCCTCACCCTCTACCTGCACTATCTGTTTCTGCTTCTTTGTTTTCTTGGGTGTCACAACTGCTGCTCCTTGCTGGCGAGTCCGCTTCTTGGACCCCTTCTGTTGAGCCTGCACAGCTGCATCCACCGTCTTCTGTGCCATCTCAGCTGCCTTTCTGGATTGTTCCAGAGCAGTAGCTTCCTTTGCCGACTCTGGCCAAGTAGGGACACGTCTTTCCTTTCTCTTCTCTTCTGCTTTCGCGTGCAGATCTTTCTCAGACTCGTCAACAATTCCGCCAGACATGTCCAGGTACCACGGGCATCCAACCAGATGCGCGGCATGCCATTGTTTCTGCATCTCGGGTGTGTAGACACAGCTTGGGCCCGCCACGGTCCAAGCCATGAAGAACGGGGGCTCTTGAGCCAGGGCCCCTCTGAAGAAGCACGTATTTCATATACCTGCAGGGCAGTCAGCATGCGTGAGCAAAAGTTGAGACCAACGTACTCGCAAAGTGCAACCGAAAACATAAAATGCGAATGCGGTGCCGCATTTCCCAGACAAACCTCATTACCAGGCTTTGCATACAAGGACAGTTGGGCTTCACCTGTAAACAATTCGCATTGCAGCTTTTCCCGCTCCCTCCTGATGTGTAAACTCCACGCTCCTTCTTGCTGTTTGCAGCTCCCTGGCGAAGAGGTTGTCCTTGTAAGCACATCTGAAACGTGTCACGTAGTCTTCCAATGTCTGTGTTCCATCCCATTTGACGTACAAGCCGAACGAATTTGTATGCATTACGACTTGCTCATTTGCATTCGTCATTACCTGCGATTCCCACATGCATTGTCACGTAGCAGTTCAGGGAATTCATTTCAGAAAAGCAAATATGGGGAAGTACCTTGAATTACCTGGAACCACCAAGTCATGCGGTTGAGCCACACATCCACTGCAGGGTCGGAAACTTCGAGTGGAAAAGACCACATTGTCCTTATACTCTCCGATGCATTCCAGATCGACAACCACCGTGTCTGCCATTTCCGATCCAATGTCAGGAGCAGGAAGAAGAGTGGCTATTGCTAGGAAGGAACTTCAGTGAATTGAAACATCACCTTCTCTTTCGCTTCAACACATGCCGTTGAGAGGTGATGTAGTTTCTCCAACTGCATGGTCGGCTGCATGACCCGAGAATAGTGTTTTGCAATCTCGGGGATGAAGTCCTTTCCAAGTGCCGGATCTACAATGGCCACCAGCTTCACAAGCTTTGACTTGTATTTTGTTCTGGACTTGACCCCGGCTTCCTTCAAGTGCTCAGTCAATGACTGCAACGTTTTGACCTGCCCCTCACTTTCCATGAAGAAGCGTTTGGCATGGGCCAAATCCAGCTTGATGTTTGACTGCCAACAAAAACATTGTCAAGTTAAATAAGCACAGTGTGAAAACAGCTAGAATAAAACTAGTTATTTGTATTTAACACTTGGATTTAGGTCAAGTGTTAAATCAGGTGTCAAGTTTAGTTTGACACCTGGTCCGTCTTATCTTCACGAGAGAGGCAGTCGCGCGGCTCATCTTTCTCGAGTTGAGCCTGCGCGACCGAGCTCCTGCATCGTTTAGGATTGAGAGTGCTTATGATGGGAGTGTAGGTTGTTGTGGGGTGGAGTCCCCATAGCTTGGGGTGCCCCTGGCTCGACTACTATTTCAAAGAGTGATGGTTTTGGTTTTCATGCTTTGCATCGTGTGTGTCCTTAGCTTTCTTATCACTCGAGAAAGATGAGCTTGCATCTGTGAGTGCCAGAGGTGAGTTTAGTTTTAGCACTTGTGGTTTTTGTTTTGAAAGAGAGAGAGACGGGGGCTCTATGTTGGTTAAAACTTGAGCTGCAGGTTTCTCTGGTAGATTCTAGCCTTGCGATTGATCATCAACTTGTCGTTGGTTTTCCTATGCCTGCCCCTAGTTTGCATGTGATCGAAGGCCTTCCTATGTCGGAGGCACCGGTGGTTCTTTACGCATATATCAAGGGTCTCCACTTCCGAAAGGCAGATGCGCTCTTGTTGGATAAGTGATCCGGCGGCATTAGTTCGTCAGGTTCACAGTGTCATCGGCGACGAGCTTGCCTTACGCAGGTGTGGGTTAAAAACAGTGCTATCAGGCCAGTAATCCAGGGAATCAACACACGAAGCTTCTGGACTGTGGCTCTTCTCCTGAGAAGGGGCTGCTGGGGAAGCCAACGTCATAGCTGAGCGCACATTCCAACTGGGTGCTTGGGTTGAGCCCTCCAGCAACGATGCTGACGAGGATGTACAGGCTAGAATGGGCAGGGAGCTCCATCGGCTGGTCCTAAGTATAAAGCAAGAAATTGAAGCTGTTTCTTCTTCCCTGCTCTCTTGTTCGCAAAAGCCTGACCTTCATCGTCCCCTATGCGCAGATGTGATCACAGAGGCTTGGATACTAAGTATCTGCAGCAGCAATGGATGCCATTAGATTTCCCGTTGCCATGGCCACTGGACGACGAGAGGCCCTTGCAGCAACTACAGAATCAGACAATGATAATTGTTGGTGACTTTGTCAGCTCCACCAAGCTTGCTAAAGCTCTCCTATGTGCTCTGGCCACCGTTGCTCCTGTGGAGGTCCATCTGCTGGTTCTAGAGTATCCTCCTGCATGTCCTCCGCCCAAATGCCCAGGGTTTATGATATGGTCGTACAATACAGACACTAAGCTGTAAAACCAGAATGCCTCCTGCTTGTGCTGGATGAACCGCAGCTGCGACGCAGGCCTTGAGACGCTTTGGTCTGCACTGACAGCCCGCAATCGAAGATCGCTACTGTTTCTCCTTCTGCTCACATGCACGCTCCAGTTCTTGGCTTATAATTGCCCGCTGAGCAACAAGCCTGTCGACGCTAACCTATGTAAGCATGATGATGAGCTCAAACCTGCAGGATATCCCGAGAGCGAAGCCTTTGTTGGTTGTCCACAACTGTCACCGGCTTCCACTGCCATTGCAACGATGGTGCGGCCATCCTTGCAGCCATTGCCATCGCTGAACAAAACCCAATTCAAAAACAGCCTAACTTACTTCAGATTTGCCTCGATGATCCTACCTTGGTGGTGGTAGATGTTGGTGGCGGCACGGGATTCGCCACATTGGGGATTGAAAAAACTGTGGATGCCAAGAATGTGAGCATTCTGGATCAATCTCCTCACCAGCTTGCTAAAGCAAAGGAGAAGGCACCTCTCAAGGAGTGCACGATTAGTGAAGGGGATGCAGAGGACTTGCCGTTCGCGACCGACTACGCGGATCAATATGTGTCTGCATGAAGCATTGAGTACTGGTCAGATCCACAGCATGGTATCAGGGAGGCAGTCGAGTTGAAGTGCAGGCTGCCGGTAATCTCCCTCCATGCGAGCTGGAACTTACGGGAAACGACCTGAGAGTCAGCAATGATCAGTATGTGGGACGGACACCTGAACAAATGCAGCTGAGGGATGACGAAGCGGCAACGCGGTCCATCATGGAGGAGAAGCCGATCGGAGTCCAACAAATCGAGCTGCTCCGTGGTAATGGCGAGGCGACCCCAAAACAACAGAGAACTACATGAACATGTTCGGAACCTGTAGATAACCTGGGAACAGTTTTTAATGGTGAGAACGTTTTGGCGTTAAAAAAAAAAAAAAACCTTTCTTTTGATCTAATTTAAATGATTTAGAGCCAAATTGGTCATATCTTTGTCAAATGGACTCTGTTTGACTCAGTTTTTGGGGGAATAGCTGCAGAAAGGGGAAATCTACCTACCTAGACCTGGTTTCTGTTTTTGGGACTCTGCTAAAAATCTATGGAATTTTTAGAGTGTGAGTGTGCCATAAAAGATCCACAATCCTGTCTCTAGAACCTGTGCTGGTCTATATGAGAGACAAATCTGTGGATGTACTCCTTGCATGGCTGGGGGAAATGAGGACGTAATTGAAGGGCAGGTCTCTTCTCTTAGCCTGTGCACACAAGGGGACAGGATTTATGTTTCCCAAGGAACTCAGACTGATTTGAGTGGAGAACAGTTGGACGAGTTGATTGCATACTGGGAGTCAGGCATTAGCAGTAGACAACAGACTGCTGTAGTTGGCATTGAGGGCCTCAATATCGCCTTGGACAGTCAGAACTCTGTTGGAGCCAGCAGTTCTGCAGCTGTAGGTGAAATACCAAAGTGGGTGGAAGCTAGGCTTGGAACACAGCCAAAGACAGCCCCGGGGACCAAGGTGTTCAGCCACAAGGCCGTGGTGTACTGGAGCAGAGGAGCAGGAGCTACACAAGTTTGTGCAATCAGACATGGTTGCAGCCGGATACGCTCTGCACAGGGCAACCACGAGCGGGGGTTCATCAGCAATGACATGTTTGTTGTGCGTGAAGGAGATGCAGTCATTCGCAATGAGGACACCCGCAACCGTCTCAAAGCTTTCGAGTTGAGAGACTATCAGACCCTACCTTTGTTTTCTTTAGTGTTCAGTGAGCGGGAGATAGGGGAGTATTGCTTTGTCTCTACCTGGCAGAAAGAGGAGGAGGGTTGGTTAGAGCGAGCTACTGTAGCTTGGGACAAGGTTAGTGGCAGGTTTCTGGACATAGATATACCTCCTACACCTTACCATCATGCAGAGCGAGGCACTTTGAGAGAAGTCTGGCAGTTGATAGCATAGATCAGGATTAGATCTTGCTTGGTCGGGCTTCTATTCTTCCCCTCCATCTCTGTACTATTTTCATTACCTTGTACTTGTAGTTGCCAAAGCCTCTCTTGGTGGAGGCCAGTCAGTCCGGGGTTTTGGGCTGGGATATTCTGCAGGATCAGCGTTGCTGCTGGACTTTGGTGTGGGGGTGTTGATGTTTTGATTTCTTGTGTTTGGATCCCCCCAACACCTGCATGCTTGACTGTGCGCCATGTTGGTTTTGTGTGGGCGCTTGCTTTCATAGGGATTAGGCCGGATTTGATCACCGGTCAATCCTAGAGTATGCTGTCGGTGGTGAGGCTGGAGTGATGACCAGCAAGACCACCAGTGTTTCTTCTATGGTGAGGCTGGGTTGATGACCAGCCAACCATAGGAGTTCTTGCGGTGGATGCAGGTGCAGGTGCCCTGAGCCACTGGGATATGACCCTTAGACTGCAACAGGTGCCCACCCGTGTCACTATTAGATTAGTACTAGAGCCTTATAGTGTCACTGGAGGAGGTGCACATTGTGAGTGTCATTACGGAGTTACCCAAGGGTTTTGAGGGGAGTACGGCTACAGGCAGTAACAGTGAGAGTGGGTTCACAAGACGAGGTATTCGGTTCAGACCACCTTCACCGCCACCCTCAATTACTGTAGAGTCAGACACAGGCTCGGAGGCTTCATCAACAGGTGTGCACTTTCATTCGCCATTGTTGTGGGACGACATGGAGGAGATGTATGGAGCTACCAAGGGGCCTCGTAGGTACTCTGGAGCTGTGGGCACAATCGAGTTGGATGACTTTATCCAGGAGTTCGACAGCTGGTGTGATTTGCAGCAGATGCGCAATCCACATCTATTCACCCCATTCATGGCGTGGAAGGGACTGTTCCAGCATTTGGAAGGCCCGCCTATGGACGATTACCACGAGTTCAGGCGAGGACATGAAGCAGAGATTGAGGAGTGGAGGATGTATTGGTCACCTGACTACGTCTCCATTACTCGAGGCATGACGCGACCAGTAGCTGCATCAGTACCAATAGCTCCCACTGCCAGCACTAGTAGTGGAGCAGGTAGTGCTGGTACTTCTGCAGGTGGTACCAGTTCAGAAGGTGCTACTACTCCTCCTGCCACAGACTACAACACATGTGCCTAGATTCAACCCGGTGGTGGAGTTCTTCCAGGAGTTGCGGAGGAACTACCAAGGTGTACGGACAGAGAAGCTGCGAAGTTTGCAAGACTTCCAGCGCAAACCCAGTGAGAGCCTGCGAGAGGCGTACACTCGTATGAGGCGCTTGATAAGTGTGACCCAAGGGGTTACTGAAGCTCAGGCAATCCAGTTTTGGTATGGAATTCTGGACAAGGAGCTCAAGAGAAGGGTGCGAGATGCAACCCTGTTACAAGCAGCCCAACCCACATTAGCAGATGTGTTTCTGCTGGCTGAGCGGATTGAGCTCAACATGGTGGAGGAGCGAGTTGTTACAATTGGATTTGGTAAGGACATGCCTGTACGGGGCACAGCTGTCAGCCCACAAGCACAAGGGACTGCCCAACAGCGTGGTCAGGGGGGCAAGGTTGCCCAGCCCAAGTTCCATGGAGCTTACAGGGGACCTCAGGTGCAGAGGCCCGTGGCATCTTTTGCAGGCCAACAGCAACCAGGGGTGATATGTTGGACATGTGGAGGACCCCATGTCAAGAGAGATTGCCCAGAGAGTGGCAGAAGGCCGGCACAAGCACAGCCTGCACAGTTGCAGTGTGGGCATTGTGGCAAGTATGGGCATGGAGATGCCCAGTGTTATGACTTGCATCCTGAGTTGCGCCCAGGCCAGTTCCAAGGGAACAATGGTGGCCGGGGGCGAGGTGGACCAGCCCAAAGAGGACGAGGTGGTCGGGCACGAGGTGCAGGCCAAGGGCAAGCTCCACATGGCCAAGGACGCGGAGGTCAAGGTGTTGACCAAGGCATGGCCAATCGGCTTCAGCAGCTAGAGCAGAGGCTCGCTGCCATGGCTATAGCTCAGGCGGTACCGGCTCCCAGGCGGGATGGTCCACCTCCTGCTCCTGATGGAGGAGATATGGGAGGCATGGGATTCATGTGCGGAGCAGCACTACCACTAGAGCAGGTGGAGTCTGCTGCAGCCGTGACTCGAGGAGCAACACGAGTTCCTGAGCCACGAGGTGCAGAGGTGGAATTGGATCCACAACGTGGGGAGGCAAGCCGTCAGGCAAGGCTGCCTCAGTCATTCACCTTGGCGGAGACAGTGTCAACGCCATCCATGGCACCTAGTTCTCGCCCGACTGTTACCGAGGCGGAGGTTACTATGCCATTGGGGAGAGCTACACGTGCAGCACTGACACCTACTACCAAGGCTAGTGCAGCCGGTGTGTTATTGGGAGCAGCCACCTCTGTGTGTCAAGCCCCACTGTTCTCGGCGACCATGATTGCGACGCCGGGAGTGAGACCAGCTGCAGTGTTCAGACTAGCAGCAACACTCTGCGAGAGTGGAGAGGTCACTTCATCTTCTGCGGAGTTAGTGGAAGGTGTAGTGGCAGAGGGATCCTCGGATTTGAGGGTCAAGACTGCCACGGCAGCGCCCTGGCAAGCTGCAGCTGCCAGATTGACGGAGCTGCCAGCTAGGCCAGCCTTTGAGCGCGCCATGGTGACACCTGGAGTTGTCTTGTTAGACAACCAGGGAGGCATTTTCACTTTGAGTGGACCGGCAGGCAAGAAGTACCGGCCACTGCGGGTCTTGTTGGACTCAGGAGCTCAGCCACTGATGTTGGGCAGAGCTGCTATTGCAGGTTTGGGCCTCATGGAGGCGGATATGGAGCCTTGTCCTTTCCAGATACAGACATCTCTGGGAGGATCAGAGCAGGCTCGCGGCATGACACGGCATCAGTTGGCTATTAGACTGCAGCCGGATCATCCTGTAGATGGCTCAGTGATGCGAGCCAAGGCCATTGTGACAGACGCGGTCTCTTACGATGTCCTTGTTGGTGGGGCAGTGTTATACCCCATGGGCTTCACCCTGGATTTCTGGGAGGAGTCAGCATCCTACAGGCCTGGATGGCAGTCAGGGGATGGTCGCCGTGCACAGCTCCCTGTGACATTCATTGGGGGTATTGCAGCTGCTCAGCGGGGCAAGATGCCAACACTAGCCGCCTTCACAGCTGCAGTCAGCTGGCCTGGAGAGTTGCTGGAAGGCAATGCCCATGCAGAGGATGTGCCACCTCCAGCAGAGCAGGATGACATGCATGGTACGGCGGAGTTGCCTGCCATGGTTGCTCACACTCCGTTGTGGGGTACGAGCAAGGATTTGCAGCACGCTGCTGATGGACGGGTGCAACAAGCTTGGGTAGAAGCTTTTGTACCGTCAGAGGAGAGGAGGAGAGTGCGGTGATTGTACCAGGGCCACCTCAGTTGTCGCCATTGGACACCACACCTCTTGTGTGGCAGCGACCGGATGAAGGCATATGCCTTCTGGACTTATTTGGCGGGATCAGCACTGGATTGGCTGCAGTGCTGCAGGCAGGTGTACGAGTACGACGTTACCTGTATGTGGAGAGGGATGAGACTGCACGACGCGTCTCACTGCGCCATGTTGCTCAGATGGTGCAGCAGCACCCTGAGTTGTTGCCGGTGTCTGCAGTTCGTGGATATCAGCAGGCCTTGCCAGCAGACATTGCGTTGCTGGGGGCGCAGGATTTGGAGCGGGTTGGCTCCATTGATCTGGTAGTGGCAGGTTGGCCCTGCCAAGGGCATTCATCAGCCGGGCATGGCAATGGATTGCGAGACTCGAGGACGGGTCTGTTTTGGGAGATGGTGCGGATTTTGCGCCACTTGCAGCTTCATCAGGCTGTATCTCCGGCATACATCTTGGAGAATGTGCCACTGATGGGTGATTCTCGGGCCAGGGTGATGGCCAGTGTGCGTCAAGTCCGGTCGTGGCTTGGGTCAGCAGTATTGCTGGATGCAGCTGCAGTGGGGTCACGGGCTCATCGTCCACGACTATGGTGGACTAACTTGATGCCACCCGCACTGCTCAAGCGTGCATTTGATGGGGTGCAGCGGCTAGCACACCTCACCGTGGATGGCATTTTGGACACAGGAAGGCAGTCTCAACGTGTGAGACACGATGACCGTTCGCCTTTGGCAGTGGTCAACAGGGTGGGTCAACCACGAGCAGCATTACCTACACTGCTCAGCTTCCCAGGATCCCATGCTTTTCGGGATGGTGGACCTGGCCTCCTGTGGGATGCTCATTGCAGCAGTTAGTGGAGCCTAATGCCGACGAGCGAGAGCGGGCTATGGGGTTTTCCACTGGGACCACGGCGGTGCCTTCCCTTTCTGAGGCATCACGTCGTCAGGTGTTGGGGCAAGCAATGGATCTCAATTGCTTGACCTGGATTGTCAGCTTGGCTATGGCTGAGCAACGTAGAGTGCGGAGTGCACTTCCCTTGATGGTCTCTCTGCCTACCGAGACGGTACAGGCAGCGAGTGGGGGCGAGCCGGTGAGGACCACGAGGTGTAGACATCCATGGCACATGTGGGAGGTGCTCGAGGTTCAGAGGGAGTTGGCAGCGAAGGCAGCTGTGATGTGGATGAGGTTGGGGATTCTTCTCGGGATGAGGAGGTTCTCAATGATGAGATGATGGGGCAGGATGAGGCCTTGTCATTGATTGAGCAGGAAGGGGGTACTGCTCAAGAGGTTGCAGCATAGCAACCACGGGACGCGTCCTCTACCTCTAAGCCCACTGGACTTAAGGTTGCAGTTACGGAGGACAATTGGGAGCCTGATATTGGACCCATTGTCACCGGAGGAGAGAGACGACGTATACGGCGGTTCCTGAGGGCTTACAGGAATTGCTTTGCCTTCAGTTTGAAGGACTTGGGAGCACTGAAGGGTCAAGAGATCCGTATTGAGTTGGCCACTGACACGCCAATCTTTCGGAGACCCTATAGATACAGTGACATGGAGAGGTCTTTGATTCAGATGAGGACTCAAGATCTCTGGGAGGCAGGTTTGGTGGAGCTCTCTGGTGGAGAGTATGCTTCAGCCACAGTGATGCCAGCTAAGAAGGATGTCTATGGCAATTGGACGGAGAGACGTATGTGCGGTGATTACCGGCCTGTAAATCGTCAGACCAAGTCCGATAGGTATGCCATGCCAACACCAGAGGAGATCTTTGATGCCATTGGGCATTCCAAGGTCTTTAGCACGTTGGATTTACGATCCGGATATCACCAGTTGCCGATCAAGGAGGCGGATAAGCAAAAGACGGCATTCTGGGGGATCAATGAGCACGGGAAGGATTGCCTATACCAGTGGCGGTTCTTACCATTTGGGCTTAAAAACGCTCCCGCTGAGTTTCAAAGAGTCATGGACAGGATTCTAGCAGGGGTGGAGTTTGCTCGGTGCTACATAGATGACATCATCATCTTTAGTGCTACGGTGGAGGAGCATGAGAGACACCTTCAGGGGGTATTTGAGCGCTTGAGGACGCACGGATTGAAGTTACATCCGGGCAAGTGCAAGTTTTTCCACAACCAGATTGAGTATCTGGGTCACATGATATATCCTGGAGGATTGGGGGTACAGCAGACTAAGGTAGAGTCCATTGCACAGGTTCCACGCCCCACGGATGTGAGCCGAGTTCGAGCTTTCATGGGGTTAGCAAACTATTACAGACGGTTTGTTAAGGGATTTAGTGCCATTGCAAAGGCTCTAACCAAGCTGACCAAGGTGGACCAGGAGTGGCAGTGGGAAGATGAGCAAGAACAAGCTTTTCAAGAGCTCAAGGCGAGGTTGACCTCGGCGCCATCTTGAGACGACCTATCAGGGGGCGTCCTTTTCAGCTGCATACAGATTGGAGCATGCTGGGGCTTGGAGCGGTGCTCACACAGGTGGATGATGAGGGAAGAGAGTTCGTAGTGGCTTATGCTAGCCGCTCGAACAATGCTGCAGAGTCTAAGTATAGCTCATATGAGGGAGAATGCTTAGCTGCAGTGTGGGCCGTGGCACACTTCAGGTGCTATTTATACGGCAATCTCTTCACCCTTGTCACGGATCACCAACCACTCAAGTGGTTGATGGAGTCAGACAAGCTTACGGGGAAGCTTGCACGGTGGGCACTCATCCTTCAAGAGTATGACTTTCAGGTGGTGCATCGACCGGGTTTGGTCAATCGAAATGCAGATGGGTTGAGTCGCAATCCATGCACGAGCCAGCAGGATGACACTGGAGCTCGGTGGCATGGTGAGACGGACGAGGAGATGGTGCCCGGATGGCATGCATCTGCATTTCTGTGTATCTTGGCAGCGGAAGGCCAGGTTGGACCTACAACAGGGATGACTGTAGATCAAGTGTCTGAGGACCCTGAGGGCCAGCAATGAGCAGGGTGGCGCCAAAGATATACATGAGGATTCATGGGATGCGAGTGGGGGCAGCCGGTGAGGACCACGAGGTGTAGGATCCATGGCCACATGTGGGAGGTGCTCGAGGTTCAGAGGAGTTGGCAGCGAAGAGCTGTGATTATGAGGTTGGGGATTCTTCTGGGATGAGGAGGTTCAATGATGAGATGATGGGGCAGGATGAGGCCTTGTCATTGATTGAGCAGGAAGGGGGTACTGCTCAGAGGTTGCAGCATAGCAACACGGGGAAGCGTCCTCTACCTCTAAGCCACTGGACTTAAGGTTGCAGTTACGGAGGACAATGGGAGCCGATATTGGACCATTGTCACCGGAGGAGAGAGACGACGTATACGGCGGTTCCTGAGGCTTACAGGATTGCTTTGCCTTCAGTTTGAAGGACTTGGGAGCACTGAAGGGTGGGGTCAGAGATCCGTTTGAGTTGGCCACTGACACGCCAATCTTCGGAGACCCTATAGATACAGTGACATGGAGAGGTCTTTGATTCAGATGAGGACTCAAGATCTCTGGGAGGCAGGTTTGGTGGAGACTCTCTGGTGGAGGGAGAGTATGCTTCGACCACAGGATGCCAGCTAAGAAGGATTGTCTATGGCAATTGGACGGAGAGA
Organism: Takakia lepidozioides; assembly: GCA_030704615.1. Lineage (NCBI taxonomy): Eukaryota > Viridiplantae > Streptophyta > Takakiopsida > Takakiales > Takakiaceae > Takakia > Takakia lepidozioides. The sequence goes on from CM060734.1 coordinate 3,998,208, forward strand.
CGTAAGAGACGTATGTGCGGTGATTACCGGCCTGGTAAATCGTCAGCAAGTCCGATAGGTATGCCATGCCAACACCAGAGGAGATCTTGATGCCATTGGGCATTCCAAGGTCTTATACCGTTGGATTTACGATCCGGATATCACCAGTAGTTCCGATCAAGGAGGCGGATAAGCAAAAGACGGCATTCTTGGGGGATCAATGAGCACGGGAAGGATTGCCTATACCAGTGGCGGTTCTTACCATTTGGGCTTAAAAAACGCTCCCGTGAGTTCACAAGAGTCATGGACAGGATTCTAGCAGGGGTGGTTTGCTCGGTGCTACATAGATGACATCATCATCTTTAGTGCTACGGTGGTGGAGGAGCATGAGAGACACCTTCAGGGTTTATTTGAGCGCTTGAGGCGCCACGGATTGAAGTACATCCGGGCAAGTGCAAGTTTTTCCACAACCAGATTGAGTATCTGGGTCACATGATGTATATCCTGGAGGATTGGGGTACAGCAGACTAAGGTAGAAGAGTCCATTGCACAGGTTCCACGCCCCACGAGATGTGAGCCGAGTTCGAGCTTCATGGGTTAGCAAACTATTACAGACGGTTTTGTGGTTAAGGGATTTAGTGCCATGCAAAGCTCTAACCAAGCGACCAAGGTGGACCAGGAGTGGCAGTGGGAAGATGAGCAAGAACAAGGTTTCAAGAGCTCAAGGGAGGTTGACCTCGGCGCCCATCTTGAGACGACCATCAGGGGGCGTCCTTTCAGCTGCATACAGATTGGAGCATGCTGGGGCTTGGAGCGGTGCTCACACAGGTGGATGAATGAGGGAAGAGAGTCGTAGTGGCTTATGCAGCCGCGCGAACAATGCTGCAGAGTCTAAGTATAGCTCATATGAGGGAGAATGCTTAGCTGCAGTGTGGCCGTGGCACACTTCAGGTGCTATTTATACGGCAATCTCTTCACCCTTGTCACGGATCACCAACCACTCAAGTGTTGATGGAGTCAGACAAGCTTACGGGGAAGCTTGCACGGTGGGCAATCATCCTTCAAGAGTATGACTTTCAGGTGGTGGTGTTGATCGACGGGTTTGGTCAATCGAAATGCAGATGGGTTGAGTAGCAATCCATGCACGAGCCAGCGGATGACACTGGAGCTTGGCATGGGTGGCATGGTGAGACGGACGAGGAGATGGTGCCCGGATGGCATGCATCTGCATTTTGTGTATCTTGGCAGCGGAAGGCCAGGTTGGACTACAACAGGATGACTGTAGATCAAGTGTCTGAGGACCCTAAGGCCAGCAATGAGCAGGGTGGCGCCAAAGATATACATGAGGATTCAGTTGTGTTGACTACCTCCGCAGTGGAGACACGGCAGCCACTATGACTGCCAAGGAGAGGGATCGGATCCTACAACGAGCCAAGAGGTTCAGGTGGAGGGGACACACCTGCTCCGAGTGTGGGGGATGGTCGAGTGAGGATTGTGCCTCACCAAACACAGCGGGCACGGTTAGTGCGGCATGCCCATGAGGAGTTGGGGCATTTTGGGGTGCGACGCACTCATATAGTCTACTGCAGGGGCAGTAGTATTGGTGGCGTGGTATGCCACACAGAGGTTACAACACTTTGTGGCTAGGTGCATGGTGTGTGACAGGTGCGTGCTTCATTCAACGCCCTACTCCACAATTGCACCCTCTTCCGATCATGGGATTGGGCTACAGGTGGAGTCTTGACTTCGCAGGGCCGTTGCCACTGACCATGCGCCACAACAAGTACGTGTTGGTGATGGTGGAGCACTTCTCCAAGTGGATTGAATTGGTTCCATTGCCTGATAAGGCTAGTGAGGGAGCTGCGTATGCATTCCTGGATTGTGTGCTTAGCCGATTCGGTGCTCCAGCTGAGGTACTCACGGACCAAGGGAGAGAGTTCTTGGGGGGAGGTTTCAGGCTTTGTGTGACAAAAAGCCTTGATAGACCACCGCACCACTTCTCGGGATCATCCTGAAGCCGATGGCTTGGCAGAGAGAGAGTTGTTCAGACAGTAAGTAAAGAGGGTTTGCGCAAGTATGGCTTGCAGAAGGGACCCTAGGAGATTGGGACCTTCAGTTACCCTGGTTAGCCATGGGCTACAGGTTCAGCAAGCAAGCATCACTTGCCTCTTTCTCACCATACTTTCTTCTCTTTGGCCGAGAGACGGATTTGCCTACATCCATTCGCAGAGAAGCTGCTACAGTTCTTAACCTTGACGATCCGGACGTGTGGGCACGTGCATGTGAGCAGCGTGCAGAGTTGTTCAAGAGAGTCATGCCCATGGCTTTCGAGAACCTTGCCATTGCACAACACCGTGATACGTTGAGGTATGCTACCATACGTGGTGGGGGCTATCGTCCTGGGGTTCGGAGATTCAACCCTGGTGACTATGTCTATCTGCAGCAGACTGCTCCTACGACCCTAGATGTGACTGCAGGACGTGTTATTTGAGGGTCGAGAGGTCTTGCCCTCAGGCGTCTTGGTCTTGGAGGGTCGGGATGGCATCACTTGGAAGGACCATGTGCGTAATTGTGCGCCATGTCACCTTCCGAATGTCGATGGCAGGATTGACCCAAACCTGGCAGTGGTATCTGCAGGTTTGAGGTGCATGTTGTGTGGGTCTGCTAAAGGGGCAGCCACCATGCTGGTATGTGATCGGTGCTCTAGAGGTTGGCATATGGGATGCTTGACTCCACCTCTTGAGATGGTTCCGGATGGGGATTGGTTATGTCCACATTGCATTGGATAGTGGAGTGGATACAACCATGGGAGGTTAACAAGAAACGCAAGACCCAGCTACTAGGAGACCTTGACCACACGAGATCTTGGCTCAAGTTCATAGATGGCAAGACGGCGACTAACGATGGGGCTACTCTTGTACCCGGCCTCTTGGTCTATAGAGTTTGAGTACAATAGGGACAGTGTGATAGAGGACTTAGTACGGCTGTGGCTATTACATCTTGTAGCTATCTGGAGGTAGAGGGACCTATCACCACTAGCGATAGGGGGGCCGATTGGGCAGACTACTTTATTGTGCATATATGTGTAGGTGTGGTTTGGACAGCGATAGTGTAGTTGTATGTTGTTAGCGAATGTATGCGCACGACAGCTGTCAAGTTAAATAAGCACAGTGTGAAAACAGCTAGAATAAAACTAGTTATTTGTATTTAACACTTGGATTTAGGTCAAGTGTTAAATCAGGTGTCAAGTTTAGTTTGACACCTGGTCCGTCTTATCTTCACGAGAGAGGCAGTCGCGCGGCTCATCTTTCTCGAGTTGAGCCTGCGCGACCGAGCTCCTGCATCGTTTAGATGAGAGTGCTTATGATGGGAGTGTAGGTTGTTGGGGGTGGAGTCCCCATAGCTTGGGGTGCCCCTGGTCGACTACTATTTCAAAGAGTGATGGTTTTGGTTTTCATGCTTTGCCAGGGTGTGTCCTTAGCTTCTTATCATTGTGGCAGACTACTTTATTGTGCATATATGGGTGGTGTGGTTGTTTGGACAGCGATGTAGTTGTGTTTAGCGATATGTATGACGAGCCAAGACAACATGCAGAGCGTACATCGATTCATGTGGAAACATTACCGGAAATTGGGGAAGGATGAGCAGAGGGAAATGGGAGGACGACTTACTTCGTATATCACCTCCACCATTCCATCCATAGTGAGACAATACCATGTCCGGTCAGAGCTTTTTGCCACAGCTTTCTGAATGAGCTCGGGCTCCAGCATTTCCGTTCGCGAACATGTGCGGATCAGTGAGACCAGTTTTCCTCACCATGTACACATATGTGAATGTGGTATCACGTACGCATTTTCAGCGACCCGGCAAGGCACACTCTCCAGTTCAGTCCAGGAAAGCACGGAAACAAAACAGATTGGAAACCGAAATGCGGCACCGCATTTCGAACGTGCTTGGGAGGGTATGAGTATCTTACAAGTTGAGGTCCGCCATGGCATTCTTGAGCAGGGAGGAGTCTGCCGCCTTCACCTTGAGGATGACACACTCCACCATGTAATGCCAGCCAATGTGCTTGGCATGGTTCTGCTTGATGTACTCCCACCAGTGAGGTCGGTGATTCCCGTCCCACACAAAGAACATTTTGACCCGACATATGCCGAAGTCGGGATCACCCTTCAGTGTTGCCTCGAATTCGTCGTTGCGAGTGGCCAGTGGGTATCCCATGTTGACAATCCTCCGCAGTGGGTCCACAAGATTTGCCGTCCTCATTTTCAAGGGAAACGTAGAAGGCTGGCGAACCTAGACGGTACCCTTCTCGAAATGCAAACTTGAGAGCTTATCCACATCTCCGGGAAGTGCCTGCCATGACGGATGGGAAGGGAGACCATGCGACAGAGTGGGATTTGAAGAGTCCGCTTGGAATACACTGAGGCCCAGAACTCTGCCAATGCTACTATGTGTCTTCTCCAACATTGTATCCGCTGCACTTTGGAATTCCTCCGGAGACATTTCTGCTGGTGGCGGCAGGAGGGGATGAGCAGCTTGAGCATCCCCAACTGGAGCTGCACTCTGGGGAATCTTTGCGGAAATTTGCAATCCAGAGGCCTCCTCCGGGCCTTCAGTGGTCAGGTCTTTCTCAATGTGGTCAGGTCTTGCTGAGAACGTTGAGAGGCAAGCACCCTCCTCCGGGTACCAGATCGACGGGTCGATCCCATTGCCTTCGCCGCAACAGAAGACGCCCCCCAACATCAGCAGGCTGGAAATCAAGCAGGAACTGGGCTTCAGCTCGTGGAATCGGTTTGCGGGAGACTGCTCCGGCCCTCCCCCTGATTGCCTTGTGCTTCCTATTCTTGCAGGTGAAGGTGTCTACTGCATTGAATCTGCTTCATTTGCCTGGGTGGGGGGGAAACGGCCCTGGTCCGGTTCAGAAACAAGTTGAAACGGGACGGGCTTTTTTGCTTCTTCTTCGTCTTGCTGGAGAAGGGCTAGACCCCTGTTGGCAATTCTCCATGACCTTTGAAGGCAAAGTCGCTCTCTGGGGCTTTGAACTCACAAAAGCACCACTTGGGTTCGAAAGGGTGGACGAAAGTGCTCCTCGTGGACTTTGCGTCATTACGAAATTCGAATCGTTCAGGATACGCATGATTCGAATCATTATCCAACGGTCAGGCGCGCCGCCTCATGCCACTTCAGTCAGATATAGAGTGCAGACATGTGTGTCGCAATTCCGTTGCTCCACGTGTTCACATTTCAAGGCATTTCCATCCCAGCGTATGATGAGTAGAGTGAAAGGCGAATGCGGCGCCGCATTTCCGTTAAGTACCATCACGAAGCTACACAATCCGTACTTGTGGAAGAAAAATGCGGCACCGCCTTTCGTTCCACCTTCACATACCTTAGTTGTTGAACGGAAATACGGTGCCGCATTCGTCCCACAACTCCATGTATGAGATACAAACGGGAATGCGGCGCCGCATTTCTGTTTCTGGAATGTCGAAAGGTGCGATTCGGACGGAAATGCGGCACAACATTTCAATTCCCGTGCATGATTTCAATCTGAACGGAAATGCGGTAACGCATTTCGTTCCCCCTTCACATACCTTAGTTGTTGAACGAAAAGGAAATAGGGTGCCGCTTTCCGTCCCACAAATCCATGTGTGAGATACAAAAGGGGAAATGCGGGAGCACTTTCCGTCTGGAATGTCGAAAGGTGCGATTCGGACAGAAATGCGGCACAACATCAGTTCCCGTGGTTCATGGATTGTACTAGGAACGGAAATGCGGTACCGCATTTCCGTTCCCCTTCACATACCTTAGTTGATGAACGGAAATGTCGTGCCACATTTCCGTTCGGAAAGTATAGAGGTCTCACCTGAACGGAAATGCGTGCGGCATTTCCGGGTTAGAAAGTTTGAAGTCTCACATGGATGGAAATGCGGCACCACATTTCCGTCCCACGCTACAGGCCTCATATACAACCGGAAAGGCGGCGCGCATTTCCGTTATAGTATGTCGGAAGGCGACTCGGACGGAAATGCGGTGCCGAATTCCGTTCTAGTATGTCGGAAGGTGCGACTCGGACGGACATGCGGTGCCGCATTTCTGTTCCGTTGTTCACGATTTCAGTTAGACGGAAATGCG
>CM060734.1:4604827-4757855 GCA_030704615.1 Takakia lepidozioides
GAAGTGATCAAATCTGCATTTAGGCATTTGGGAAGTTTGTGCCGACTTCCCATATTCAAAGGGAATGGAACATGAAAAACGACAGAACGAGGTGGTGTTTTGGGCTACCTGTGGCTGCTGCTCGTCGCCTGTCAATAGCGGGAGAGCATTCATGCAGGTCCACTTCCTCTTCACAAAACGGAAGGGCGCATTGCTCACTATCCGTCGAAGCTCCATCTCCGTCCTGCCGTCACCTTTGTAGAAAATGAGGAGTCTTCCCACATCATCCGTTATTGCATTTGCCAGCGTTATGGCATAGCTGATGTGCAAAAGCTTCCGCACATTCCAATCAGGCACAACACCCTCTGCCCCGCAATTATGCACCATCTGCCCATCTGGGATATCCATCAAGACGAGGTCAGCACCTTCTTTCATGGACGACTCGGAAACTCCCGCCCACACAGGTTCCCTCCTCTTCTTGTGACGTTCAATGAACGCATCCACCATTGCCCTCTCCGCTGGCCACCTCTTTGTCGTGGATTTGTTTGCCAGCCACTGCTCAACAAGTGCAAAGCTGTCGCAGTGCATGCATGTCACCTCACAAGTCGGCACCGACTTCTGCAGTGGTCGCGCCTCAAACAAGGAATGTTGTATGGCCAGGGGCAAGGCCGTTGACTTCGGTACTCTAGAACCAGTACCACCTTGCGCAAAAACCAGACTCCGGCTGGGCCCACGACGTGCGTTTGCTAGGTCCATGCCACCCAGATGCTCGGTGATGCCCGTTCTGCCATGCTCTTGAACCTGTTCGGCTTCCACCAACTGCACGTCGTCTGTTTCATCCGCCCCCTCCTGGCTTTTCTCCCTATGGGCATTGGCCTGTTTGGCAGGAGATGACTGCTCACCGACTCTTGTGCCTTTTTGGGCTTCTGCTTCCTGGTGCGGCCCTTTTTTGAAGCTGCCTCCGCTAGAAGGGCCTCAGTGGTGTGCTCTATATGAGCGACTGTGGCATTGTGGGCTTCTGCCCTGGCGGTCTCGCTGGCGGGTTGTCCGGGTGGAGGTGGTATTTCTTCACCTGAAGCTAGCTTCTTGTATGCTTTTGCTTCTTCTACAGGGATGAACTTCGGTGGGCAGTCCAACCACCAATAACAATGCAAATGGGAGGACCGCACGTACTCTGTAATTTGCTTGGCATTGTACATAGTGCATTCAGCCCGTGTACTTGCCCACTGAGAAACCATCGCCGGAATAGCTTGAATGTGTTTGTTGGGCAGGAGGTAGAAGTTGATGTACCTGAAATCAGAAATCGCCATAGACTTTCGACATGGACCGCTACCTATCGGGAAATCTGTGCAGACTTCCCAACTACCACCTCTAAAAAAAAAACAGATGGTCTGCATTGTCATACCTGTAGACAAGTCGACGTGCAGGCTGCATCCCCCCTGGCTGCTCAAGGACACCCCAGCTCCTACGTGGGCCCTCCACCATCTCACAGTGGAAAAGCTCGTTCCAGTACTCGACCATGAAATGCTCAATCCACCTAAGCAATCCCTCATGTCCTCCATCTGACGCACCGCCAAAACCTTGCCCTTGATAAGAGAGCCCAGTTCCCTCTTCGCCTCTTGCATTTGCTGCAAACAACAAGGACTATCAACATGGCCCTCCAACATCCACAACACAATCACAGTACTAGCATTTAAATGCAAAGCCATTGCAAGTTTGTGCCGACTTCCAAAACTGCATATTAATGTGGTGAAGAACAGAATACCTGCCACCACCAAGTGGCCTTGTCCACCCAATCATTGAATTCCTTGTCCGTTGGCAAGACCGGGAAGATTTTCCTGTTGCCCGGCGGTAGATTCCATAATTTCAACCATCAAATCTTTGCATCCGCAGAAACGAGGCTAGTGGCGACCATCTGAAGTTTTTCAAGAGTCATCTCCGCTCTGTCCAAGGCACACAGCTTGTTGTAGTATGTGGTTATCTCGAAAATGAACCCGTCACCAAGGGCTGGATCACAGATAGAACTGTACTTGGAAATCTTTGAATGCCATTTCATCCTACACAATGCCAGATTTGCATCAAGAGCCGATTCCACAATCTCTGCATTCTCCGGGGTGTTGGAAAGGTGGGAATACTCCGCCAGTGTATCATCCGTTATCTCCCGAAATGACTCTTGTGCCATGAAGTCGACAAGGCCCTCCCATGTCAATGTCATCCAATTCGTGTCTCGTTTGTTGAGGCACTTCACATACACCTCCTCAGACAATGAATTCTTGTACTGCGACTGGAGTTGTTGCACATTGCTGGAAATAGTAAAGCTTGTGTGCCAGGTCTGACTTCACATTGCCCTCTTCTGTCACGCTGCATATCAACAATGGAGTAAGCACAGGGACAACAGGGTGGAGAAATGGGTAGTCGGCACAGAATACTCACTCCCATGCCAGACCACGTCTTGGGTAGTCGGCACAGACTACCCGAGCACGGACTCCACGCATGAAACAATGTTGAAACACCAAGAAACAGCATAAAGCGTCATACAATATGAAACAGAGTGAAACAACATAAGTCGGCACAGACTTGTGAGCACACTCAATGGCCCTGGGAAATCGGCACAGACTCTCCGTATCCTGCAGTCGGAGTAATGGCCAGGAAATGTTTGCTCATGTTGGCAGACCTATACATGACTGCAAACAGAAACAATGCTCATATGAGCAGACTACGAAGAAACGTGAGCAAACTTACATGTTCATGCGATTCATGGCCCTTCTGACCAAGGCGACGTCCTCTTGTTTCACATCCAGAATCTTGGCATTCACTGCATAGTGCCATTCGGGGTCGTCCGCATGCTGCTCTGTTATGACCTCCATCCACGCCAAGTAGCGGTGGTTTCCGTCATAGATGTAGAGCCATTTGTTGCTTAAAAACTCCCAGATGGTGCTCCCCGGGATAGAGAAGTTGAAGCTGTTTTTCGAGGGAGATGGGTACAACGACGCCCTTACGTCCTTTTTGCACAAGGGAACACGGGGAGGATGGCCTTTTCGGAAAAGATGCGAAATGGAGCTGTAAGTGTGGTTAAGGGCGCTGACTCTCCACGTCTTCAGGGCTCTCTGCCGTCTCTCTGCAGTGAGCACTACATCCACGCCAGGTGCCGCTGGACCCCTTCCATGGTGACCCCTCATCGAGCTACCTACTCCAGGCGACGAGCGGTTTGATACCGACATGGGAGACCTCGCATGTCGCGACCCTTTGCCTTGAGGGCAGGGGGTTGGGACGTAGAGGGGCTGCCCCTGTGGTGGGGGCGGTGGCAGCAATAGGTACGGGGGGGCTGAAGCACCCTTGAGTGCCCAAGGCACTCAAGAGGCGGTGGCACTCACTAGGTGGAGCCCCGCACACCGGGTTGCGGTGGGGGTGGCTCCACAAGGGGTGGTGGTAGCTTAGTGGGACTTAGTGGGGGTGGCATAGGACTCACCATGGGGCGGAGACCTTTGTGGTGGGAGTTGTGGGGAGTCTTGGGACTCACCACGGTCCAATGGGGCCGTGGTGGGTGGGCCAAGACTCACCACGACTCATCACCGGGAATCGAAGGTCTTCGTGGTGGTTTGCCATAAAATGGCATGGTTGTTTGTGAAACCCCCGCGGACAGTCACAGAAGTATATATAGGGAGTAGTAACCCCGAGAACGGTGCAAGCCCGTTGGTGACCAAAAACTAGTGAGTAAGCGAGCGAGCCGGAAAGCGACCAAGGAGTGGGGAGCTATTCCGGACTGCCATCTACCAAAGGGAATTTCCACTAGGCCCAAATTGGTGGAGGGTCTGTTGGGGAAAAAAGGGGGACCGTTATGTCTCGGTGAGCAGCCGAAGCTCCGAGTTGGCCCGGCGGCCAGGTTGGGAGTTAGGCGCGCGCATCAAAGCGAGTAACTATGACTTGAAGGGGAGCTTACCGAAGTGAGGTGCGCGACACTTGGTATCAGAGCTTAGAGTTTAGTACGCGATCGTCCTTGGGATCGGCCTCATCATGGGGTCGGGCAAGCCAAAGCGAAAGCGGAACAGCCCGAAAGATGATGATCCCGGTGAGCCCGATGGGGGCGACGCGGCCATTTGAGGAAGCGATGCATGCTTTTGAAAATGAGGCCTCTCAAGAACGGGAGGAATCTGAGGAATCGGAGCCCGAGAAATCCCTGAGAGCTCCGACAGACCAACAGATGTCTCCCATGCCAACAGCCTTTTGGGAAGGGTTGTTGGCGCAGTTTGGCGGGACGTTGAAAGACGTGTTGAAGGCGGCTAATGCCACTTCCACTAAGGCAAAGTTTAAGGTGAAGCCTAAGGAACCCGACACCTTCGAGGGCGTCCGAAATCGGAAGGCACTCAACACCTGGCTCTTGGAGCTAGAGCAGTACTTCCAGGCGGCCAAGTTGAGTGACGAGGATCGGGTGAAAGTGGCTCCCACCTATTTGAGGGGCTATGCTCAACAATGGTGGCAGAAACGCCTTCACGACCGAGGTCCAAACCCGGAAACCTTGAACTGGAGTGGGTTCAAGGAACTGATGAAGAGACAGTTTGTGCCCCTCAACGCGTCCTGGCTCGCCCGGGACAAGATGAGGAATTTGAAGCAAACGGATAACATTCGGGGATATGTTCAGGCTTTCAATGTGCTGTTGCTCGAAGTCGCGGACATGGCAGAACCAGAAATGGTCTCCAACTGGCCCCATGGGCCAGACGGAAGTTGGAGAAGAAGCCACCTAAGACTTTGAACGAGGCAATTGAGAGGGCTGAATGTTTCTCGGATGTCCCTAGGGGCGAAAGACAAGGCCGTACGGAGCTGAACCACAAGAAAACTCGGCGGGAGGGTGACTCTTTCCGATCGGAAAAGAAGTGGGATAGGCCACGCGACGACAACGACACATGGAAATCAAAGGGACGGCCTTCACATGTCAAGGCGGCACCCGGTGCTCTGAAAGGAAAATCAGGTGCGACGGCTTATGGCGGGCAGAAGGCGACCTTCGATGGAGTGTGCATTAATTGCGGGGAACCCGGGCATATGGCAAAAAAGTGCGCGAAACCCCGACAATTGAACATGACTCGGGCAACCAAGGAGTTGTCCGAGGATTCCATTAGCCGCTTGGTGGAGGCAGTGGTCGCAAAGACTTGCAAGGTAGGCAACTACTCTTGTAAGTTGTATCAGGAAACTGGCGTCTTGCGTAAAGGGAGCAGTTAATGTTTGTGAGTGGGATAATCTCCGGAACTAACGTGTCGTTGTTGGTGGACACAGGAGCGTCGCACTCTTTCATGACGCCGGCAATGACACGGAAGCTGGGACTCCCGACAAGTGATGTGGGGGCCTCTATTGAGGTGCGTTCTGCTAAAAGAGAACCACAATTGGCGACGAGGTTGGCGTTCGATGTTCCTCTTCAGCTCGGGAGTTGGGAGGGACGTGGGAACTTCACCATTTGCGAGATCGATGGAGTGGATCTCATTTTGGGGATGACCTTTTTGAGCAAATCCGGAGCGGTCATAGATGGCCGCAAGAGAGTAGTCACGCTACCGTGTGGGAATGGTGGCGAAGTTTTACGAGTGTCGAAAACGCCCAACCCCGTGGGAGGGCGAATAAACATTCTGTCAGCAAGGGAGTGGGCCGTGGAGTAATCACACGAGTCCCAATTTTTGCTTTACGTAAGACAAGTGAAGGGAGAAGGCGATGGGGAGCCGAGCCTAGATTGGATCAAGGGGATTTTGGAGAAATACCAAGATGTGATGCCGGAGGATTTACCAAGCGGCTTGCCACCGCGAAGGGGAGTTGACCACAAGATTGAGGTGATACTGGGATCGGAGCCACCTGCCAAGGCGCCCTACCGGTTGAGCCACAGAGAGTTGGTCGAGCTGAAGACTCAGCTCAAGGATCTAATGTCAAAGGGGTACATCCGGCCGAGTAAGTCACCTTACGGAGCCCCGGTGCTATTCGCAGACAAGAAGGATGGGACGTTACGGATGTGTGTCGACTACAGGGCTCTGAATAAGGTGACTATCAAGAACCGGTACCCTTTGCCAAGAATCGACGACCTCTTCGATCGGTTGGCAGGAGCAAAGTATTTCAGCCGCATCGATTTGCGCTCCGGCAACCATCAAATCCGAGTGGCGGAAGGAGATGAGGAGAAAACCGCGTGCAGGACAAGATATGGTTCGTATGAGTTCTTGGTGATGCCTTTTGGACTCACCAACGCACCCGCAACCTTTAGCACGCTGATGAATAGCCTTTTCCAAGAGTGGTTAGATGACTTCGTGATCGTGTACATCGACGACATCTTGGTATACTCGAAAACAAAGGAGAAGCACCTGGAGCACCTCAAAAGGGTGTTCCAGAAATTGCGGGAAGGGAAGCTGTATGCCAAAGCTTCAAAGTGCCATAGAAAGAAGCCAGATCACCCAGTCCCATCCAAATCTAATCCTAAACTAGCTGTTAGAATAAGACACCATATAATAAAGCCGTAAGCTCTTGCCAGTTCATCCTCATGCACAAAGCGTAAGTTCATCCATACTACATCATGGTTCCATCCATCCCTAAATCATCCGGAGTGCATCCTCCCTCCATCCATCCATCCAAGTCGAGAAAACATTTGAGGAAGAATCCCAGCTCCACATGGAACGGAGCCCAAAAATCATATTAAAAGATTCATATACCTAGTAGGATTCATACACCTAGATTTCATATACCTAGTATGGGCAGCTAACCTAGATTTGCTGAACATAGTAACCGCATGGATGTTCAAAAAAATAAACTGGCGCCTTATCCACATATGAGCAATCCATCCAGAAGATGAATCTCATCTGCCTTCAAAGTTGTCATTCATAGAGATGTTCATCGAGAGTTATTTTGAATCAGAAATCATCCCATGGATGAAGATACGTTCATCCGTGACGGCGGCGTTTCTCAGTAGCAACCTTCAGGACCCGAGGGGGGTGGAAGCCTGAAGGGCTGGCAGATTCCAAGCCCACAATTCTTTGAAAACCTAAGCAGCATTTCAAATGCCCTGCGTTTTGCAGGATGCGGGCGGTGGAGGAGTGGTGTCTGGCAGAGATGGCGATCGGACCAGACCCACCTCCTGAGAGAATGGCACCCTAGGTCAGGTGCGAAAGCTATCCATGGGGATCCAGTCTGTGGGAGCACCTCATGGACCTGGGCCGCTGTTTCCAAGCCTAAGCGATGGGAGCAGACAAAATCAGGCAGAGTTTGCAGATGGGATAGAGAGTAAAGGGGTCAAGTTTTGGTCTGATGCATGCAGTGCTATTCCGATGGGGCCATTTGTGTTTGGGGCATCGGTTCCCAAGCAGGGGGACGCTGCTGGATCAGGCTCTGCTGCTCACATTTCACCTGAGTTGAGATTTGGTGCCATAGCTGGGGCGTCCTCTCTTTCGAGCACCGGCGGTGGGTGTGTAAGCAGGAGTGTTTCTGTGTCGGAGCTGCTCGATTTTAGGGCGGCGAAGTCTGGGAAGTTGCCACAAGAGCGGGCGGGCACGCCGGTGGATTCTGAGGCCGTAACATCTAAGTTCTCTGCGTTCAATATTGGATCTAGTGCCACCCCTTCTTCAAGAGCAGATGGGTCGAGCGGGCAAGACAGGGTTTTGCCTGTGGCCGGCGACGCTAAATCTGCTACTATGTCATTTGCTTCCTTCGCAGTCGGTTTGCATCCTGTGGGCACCAGTGACAATTCAACGACCCCATCTCTTTCTTCTTCCTGGCAATTTGTATTCTCTGCTGGCTCAGCCTCCGGAGCCAAACCCTCAAACCCTTCTTCTCTGATTGATGCAGGACAGGATAAGAGCAGCATGCTACCTGTATCGAATAGTCAGGAGATCAAAGATGAAAAGGGGTTGAGTGGTCCTGCATTTGTATTTACAGGCACTTCACGATCAGGGGTGTTGCCAACATGCACGGATGAGCAGGCTTCCACACCTCCCCCAGTTGTGTCATCTAACCCGAATCCTTCATTCACGTTCTGTGCTAATGGGGAAACCAAGGGAGGGGCCCCCAAGATCAAAAAGGAAAAAATTCAGCATCGACCATTAAGGCCGGGGCAGCGACCGGTTTTAAAAGGAAAAAAAGGCCCACCCAACACTAGAGAGGAGTTGGAGACAGCAGCACCGAGCCCCAGCAGGGCGGGAGTATCTTTGGATTTTTCAATGCAGGATTCTACCCAACCTGCTCCACGCAGTCAATCTGGTGTGCCAGACCTATGCAAACCGCAGGTGCCACCATTAAGGACAGTGGAGGATGAAGAAGTTGAGGGGCCTGGCAGGAGGGGCACAGAAGCTTCTGTGAACATCTCCCTCAGCAAACTCAGGGCTGTGGCTGTGGAGTTGAACCTGGGTGCCAAGCCAGAGCTGGCTGTTGGCAGTAGTTCCTCTTCTTTCAAATTCAAAGATCATAGTTTATTGTGGGCTACAAAATCCGACAGTGGAGAAACAGCATCCACTGCCGGTTTTGAGAGCAATTGGAAGAATTCTTCGTTGGGTGATGCCCAGGTTGCAGTGGATGGACCTGAGAATGCTTGGATGGATGAGGGAAATATGGAGACTCTCAAGGTGCCTGAGGGTGTGGGTTGCACCACTACAAGCACCATTCCTAGGGTTGAAGTAGAGTGCAGCAATGCATGGAGCCCTTTTACCTTCACTGCAAGCCCATCAGGAGTGTCTTCTTCAACCTTACGTCGACGAGCACGAAGGGTGCAGAAGGAGCGTGCCACCGGCAGGGTGGGTCTGGTTTCCAAAGTTGCAGGTGCTGTCCCGGGAATCCCTGCTTCTGTTGGAGATGCCAGCAAAACTGGGCCCTTTTCTGGCATTAGGTCAAACTCTTGGTTGTCTGCTCCATCAAATTCTTCGCTAGGGTGTGGGGAAGATGTTAGTAGCCCTGGAGCTGTGGGAGCCGCTGCTGCTGAGCAATGCGAGCAGTGGAGACTGAGGGGAAATCAGGCATACTCAAGTGGTGATTTTCGAAAGGCAGAGGAATTTTACTCACTCGGGGCACGCAGTGTGTCTTCCCATGAGAATTCACAGAGTTGTGTGCGGGCATCCATGCTCTGCTACAGCAACCGTGCAGCCACGCGGATGGTGGTGGGGCGCATGCGAGAGGCATTGGCTGACTGCATGCATGCTATGGCTGTGGACCCGAATTTCTTCAGAGTGCAATTGCGTGCTGCAAATTGCCATCTTGCATTGGGGGAGACTGAGGCAGCAGCAGCAGCTTTTAAGGAGTGCTTGAGAGGTGTGAAGGACTCCAAGCAACCCAATTCTAAGATTCTGGCGGAGGCTTCCGAGGGGTTGCGCAAGGCTCAGCAAGTGGAAGACTATACTGGCCTAGTGCGAAAATTACTGGGAAACACAATATGTGATGCAAACACTGCACTGCGCTTGCTTAATGATGCTCTTCTCAGCAGTCCTCAATCAGAATGGCTGCTGGAATTAAAGGCATGTGTCCTTATCTCTGTTCAGAGGTACAATGAGGCGGTGCAGCTATGTGAACAGAGTCTCCCACTGGCAGAGCGCAACTATGCTGTGGAAGAGAGGGGGAATAGTAATGGGGAAGCCTCTAAATTGCTTGGACCTTTGGGCTGGAGGTGGCGGCTCACCTCAAAGGCCAAGTTCCATCTAGGCAAGCTGGAGGACTCTCTCGAAATATTGCAACGGCTTCAGGATGGTCCACCAGCTATACCTGCCAATGAGGCTGGCGGTCCAGGGGGCATGGCAGCGGAAATTGTGGTGCCATCTATGGCAATCATTCGTGACCTTTTGCGACACAAGGCGGAAGGTAACAAAGCTTTTCAAGCAGGGAAGCATGCCGAGGCATTAGAGCATTATACTGCAGCGCTGGCACGAAATGGCGAGTCCCGCCCGTTCTGTGCTGTGTGCTTGTGTAACCGCGCTGCTGCTTCCCAGGCTTTAGGCCATGTTGCAGATGCTATTGCTGACTGCAGTCGTGCCATTGCCCTTGATCCACGGTATGCCAAAGCAATTTCACGGCGAGCTGCACTGCATGAGAAGGTGCGGGACTATGGACAGGCCTGCCATGACCTGCGCCGGCTCATAACAATTCAGGTCCAACAAGGAAGAGGCCATCATGGTGTATTGTTAAGCTCTGGACAATTGGGCAGCAGTGTTGAAGATTTGCAACGAGCACATGATAGGCTCGACAAGGCTGAGGAGGAGTTGAACAAGGGTCAATCTCTTGACCATTACATTATGCTTGGAGTGGAGGTAGGATCTTCTGCCAACGAGATCAAGAAAGCGTACAGAAAAGCTGCACTTCGTCATCATCCTGACAAGGCTGGCCAATTTTTGGTGCGCACAAGTGAGAATGGAGATGATCCAGGCCTCTGGAAGGATGTAGGTGATGAAGTGCAACTTCGTCGTGATGGTGAGCGATTGATTGATGAGGTTCGTCGGGATGCTGAGCGGTTGTTTAAGCTTATAGGGGAAGCTTACGCTGTGCTGTCTGACCCATCCAAACGGCTTCGGTATGATGCCAATGAAGAGTTGCGAAAGCTGCGGACACGGACAAATGACCTGGCACGAAGTGTCTTCTTTGGAGCCAATGAGCGGAAGCATTCTCGAACGAATGATGGAGGGCAGTCCAAGTGGGGCAGCTCTGGTGTTGGGGAACCTGGCAATCAATCCCGGGCTAGGCGGCAACGCGATCACTGGGATGGTTTCAACTACCAATATCAGAGGTGGCAAACAGGTCCTGATGCTGCGCAACCTGACATTTATGCCCGGAGGGGTCGACCCACTGGGTCGAATTACAGTACATCCAATAGGGCCACTCCATGGCGCTGGGAAGACTATTCTTGGGATGATACATAGTAGGCTTCATGTGATGTGTCTCCATGTGAAAAATGAATAAGTTTGGCTGCCTGCCTCGATGGCCATTGTAGTACCAGCCATCTCCTTCAAAAAGTTGTAAGCTTATAGTCGCACTACAAAGGTGGTCTTTAAGCCATCTCCTTGTTTTATAGCTTACTGTAGTGATGTGGTTAGGGTCCAATTCGTTGGAATAGGTCTTGCATTTCTCTCATCTGTCTACAGGAATTCTTACAGAAGTCTACCCTTGGAAGGTACCTCCATTATTTTGGAAGGAGGCACTTATGAGTGCTGGCTGCAACCAGCATCTCTCTTGCAGGGGCCATTGAGCTGTCATCTCCTCGAAGAATGTTGTATTTTTGTCACACAGCAGGGGTCGTTCGCCAGTCATCAGTCGTTCATTTGACTCGACTGTCGATTTTTTGTACACTTAATGTCTTCCTAACCTCAAAATTGGAGTGCTACATTATGTTTGAGCTTTGTGATGCATCCTTTATGGTTACATTCTACTTGAGCTGCTCTGTGATGCACATTGTGTTGTCACAGTGTACTGAAGGTTACTGAGCAGGTGTGTCATGGACCTCACCATGGAAGCTGATCTCACCTCCGCACGGATTGCCTGCCCAGGGAGTGCTGCAAGACAGGAATGCCAAGCTACAATCTGCAGACCTGGCTGCTTTGCCCATCTCGAACAGAGTGCCTGAACCGCCGGAGCACTGTTGGGCTGCTAGTTGTGCAATAAATATATCAGTACTCCCCTTTCTTTTGAATCAGTGCTTTTGGCCAACACTTGGAAGATAGAAAAGGGATTTTGTGACGCAAACTACTGTCTGGCCTACCCCAATTTCCACTAGGTACTATTCACTGAATGAGAGTATGTTCTGTAAGGACAAAGAAAATCAGTAGTGCCCCTTCATAGACCTCGTAGACCTCTCATACAATTAGTCCTCACCGGTTAGCTCCCACCCTCCGTCTCCAACCTAAGCGCTTTGAGCTGAGCAAGCAACAACCTGAGCTAGGGGCTTAAGTCCAGCAGGAAGGCGGGCATGCGAAGGGCTGCACACAATACAGTCGCAAATCGTGTCTGAGCATCCGAGGTCACACACCCAACTTCGACAACTTGAAAACGGATACTTCAAGAACGTCTGCCTTGATAAAACCTTAGTTGTCCAAGTAGGGTTTTCAAATGCTGTCGGTGAGCGCAACGATGGAGCACCATGGACCCCTGCAAGCTTCTCCATCGCTGTAGATGCCAAGATGG
This sequence comes from Takakia lepidozioides, assembly GCA_030704615.1. NCBI lineage: Eukaryota > Viridiplantae > Streptophyta > Takakiopsida > Takakiales > Takakiaceae > Takakia > Takakia lepidozioides. The sequence goes on from CM060734.1 coordinate 4,616,915, forward strand.
AGGCCCACACCACGTCATCCGAGGCCGATCCTTCGCTCCGTTGGTGGTGTGAGGCTGTTCCACAACGTATGGAGATTTTCGCTACACAGATTCCGTCTGGGAGGAAAGTATCAGCAAATGCGGTCGCGGTTCCTGATTGCGAGCGCTGGACGGATTTGGGCAGCTTTACTACTGCGCTTGGCTGTGCGGATCTGGTACTGATGCTGTCTGTGCATTTCTTGGAGTCTTTCTTATCACTTTTTTTTAGTCTTTGTTCAACTGTGAGTTCAGAGTGTACTAGGCTCTCATATTGATATATGTTTCTTGGAAAGAAGCGAACAAAAGTTTTGTTGTTACTTCAAATAGATTGCGTGCAAGAAACACAACTGATTTGGTTATGCTTCATTGTTCATAGCCCACTCTGGGCGGAGGGGGGGGGCGTTTGTATGCATCTAGCCTCTCAATCGATACCTGGACATGAGCATTTCCATGCGCGCACCTGCGACCAATATGACTAGAGCTGCGTCCAACAGAACTAGACGTCATCGTTACCTACATGCACATGTCCTTGGAGACTGTTGGGAGTTTTAAAGTATACCAAATTGACCGATGAATCCGAAGGGGACAGCCTCTGCGAGCATTGATAATGAAAAATAGGATCATGGGAATCAGAAAGCGTTGTAAATCACATTACTCTGACACGTCTCGGATTGGTAGTAATAATATGGGAAGAGTGACTACGGAATGAGCAGTTGCTTTTTTGCAGGCTTCCAAGGCCCACGTCCTCAAGTATCTGTCATCGTTTTTGTTATGTGCGACAGCAACAGTTAGGCTCCCATCACCAACTGCTGTGGAAGAACTTGTGCTGCCAGCCTTTGTGGGAACTACAAAGGTCGGATTACAGTATGATGGTTTGATGGACCTTCATGATTTGCTTTTCCAGGAGCTTGCGCAGCGAGTACCTTTATTCTCAGATTCTTGCTCTACGGCAGGACGATGTGGCACCACAAACTATGGCACAATGTCCATGGCACAAATGCAAATAAAAGTCACTGGTTATGTGCTTCGTTGCTGCATCCATATCCTACCTCTAATTGAGTTATTTGACACTGGTCTGCGAAATAAGGCAGGAATAGCGTTGGATGCACTATTCCAGAAGCTTTGCTCCCCGTCAGACCTGTGGTTATTTCTTGGACGTGGTGCCGATAAGCTTCAAAGCCACAGCCAAGGTCAGGTGATGAGTATGAGAAGCATTTGTTTTGAATGCCAACAACAGCCCCAAGAATATATGGGGGGTGGCACAGCAGCTCGTGCAATGAGCATGAATGATGGAAGCCATCCAGGCAGAGATTGTATGGACTGTGGTGCAATGGAAGAGCATGCCTCCGAGATCCTACCCCATCGAGCTCTGACTTTCTGTGCCATGCTTGAGGTATTGCTAAGTTGCAACATGTGATTCCCATTTCTATTAGATTTGTGTACATGTTTGAAGGGACATATAGGAACAGTCCTTAGATTGTTGGTGGGAGTGTTTACTCCCATCCCCTTTTCACCAGAATCTAAGTAATACCTGCCCTATAATTTTCTTGACACTGGGAGAGACTGCCTGTTTGATGTGTTCACTACACTCAATGAAAATATTTCTGTTTTACATTGCAGTTACAGTCATTTAATTGTTAATTCATCCTTGACCTTGGAATGGTGATAGTGCAGGTGTACATGGATGAACAGCTGCTGCATCCTGATATAAGTTTTCTGGAGGAGACTACTCATGGTCCCCTTGATGAGGATGTGTGCCCGATACTGGATGCAGCTTTCATGCACATTGTCCTCTCATTGTTATCAACCAGTGAGTCACACCTACTATATTGTCTTCCTGGTCTTTGTGGACCCAAGATTCGAAATTGTGGATTGAGCTTACAAGCTGGGGTGAAGCTGCTGGATAGTGCAATCAACCATGGCATGCCAAGGCTCTTCCTTTCACATGTTGCAAATCTGGTGGCTGGAGGTTTGGAAGAAGCTGCAACTCCCCCACATGGCCAAACAGCGTCCTGTAAGATAAATCTTGATTCAGGCCTCTCAAGCTTCAAGGGCCCTGAAAAAATTGACAGCCTTCCAGAATTTCCTGCTATTGCTGCACTCCCACGAAAGTGGTTTGCAAGATTGTCATATCTGTCCTACTTCACAAGAGACTATCAGAGTGTCAGTACAGAAAGAGATTCAATTGACTTGAAGTCGTCGCCTCCTCAAGTTACGCTCAGCCTTGCTTCTGCAGTCCTGGAGAGGGCAGTGTGTCTGTACATGAGGTACTCTTTAGCCCCTCAATCATCAAGTGAGCATGCCTGTATGCACAGGAGTCAGAGTACAAGCCATGGTTTCCAGAACCCTTCACTAGAGCCTTGTCTATTGAAGTACCAGGCTTTTAGGGGTCTTTTGGGCGAAAAGGTGGATGTGGCATTGCGTATGATGCTGGAGGACCGTGGATTGAAGGAGCAAATCCCACCAACTTACTGTCCTTGCCGTAATGAAGAGGGCGAGTTGATCTTTGTGGCTGCCATTTTGCATCTGATGGGCTCTGCATTAGATACAATTTCCCGAATAGTTGACAAGTCGAGGCAGGTGGCAGAAATATTTCACTCCTCTCGTCACAGCGATAGGGACTCGAAGGATACTCAACTTGAGGATACGGACATCACTCTGGATTCTATTTTCGTAGGTGTTGCTGGGGCTTTTAATCAGTGCCATTCCCTCACAGGCGAGGTCATGCAAGCTGGAACTGTTGGTGATGCCCTCATTTTCTTTGCTGACATGCTATACTTTGAAGCACAAAAGGGCATGCCAGAGTTGCTTTTAAAAGAGTATCTTCATGTGCTAGAATCCTTAGTTATAATCTTACTCATGGAGGATAAGAGAATAAGCCAAATTTCAGAACCAGTTGACGTTGTTGATTCCCATTGTAGGCCTCACCAGGGCAGCTCCAATAGTTCTCTAGTTAGTGTGGACCATAGCTTACAGGGAAGGTGTGCTGAGGAAGTGACTGGTGCACACGAGCAGACACTACATGGAGTCACACCTGCTTGCTATGTAGGAGCCATTGTTGGGATTCTGTTTGAAGTTCTCGAGGACCCATTATTTGAGGTAAAATGTCTTGTTTCCCTCTGACATATTGTTGTTTCCCCCTCTCTCTTCTGTCTGTGAATTGAAGAGGATTGAATCCCACATATGAACTTACAGCTGCATATAGTAGTTGCAGTGGATAGTATTGGTATAGTCTTTTGATCCAGTGGAAATGGAAATCCTACTCGTCAAGTGTCCTGGAACAACCCATACAGAATTGATGGTGAAGGATTCCAGGTTGTACAACAGAAGGCTGCTCCGATCATTCTGCAAACTAACAACTTTCTGAACGATCTTTGCGAATTCATGGACAACCTCTTGTCATCTAGTGCATGGCGAGAAGTTGTTCTCACAGAGAGGGAAAGAGAGATTGTGGAGCGACAAAGACACAGGAAATTGCAGACGATCAACAGGTTGTTCATGGACCTTCCTCCTCGTCAGTATTTGATATTCATGTGTATCCTCCACCTGAGGTGTGATTAATCCAATGTCCTGGGCAAACGGATGGCTGGTATCACACTGATGTCTGTAAGGCATGGCCTGGCAAAGTTTGTATGTACTGGCATCCGATTCTCTAGGAAAGTATGAGGCATTCTTGTCACATTAGTCGGTGCCACCTCACGTTCCCACCTTTGAACAAGAGGCAGATGCCAGAACAAGTCAAGCAAACACTAAAATTCTACTGGCTATTGCCAGCATCATTCTCTTATTGCAGGGAGACAAGACCAGATGTATTTCAGGGTGGAAGAGGACCTTGCATTTACTGCGGGGAGGCAGAATTGGGTACGCCTCAGAATGGAACAGGGTCGTTCAGTGGCGAGGAAGACAAGATTGTCCATGAAGTACCATGTAGATCAAGTAGGGAAGGATGTCCCACCATGGAACCAGTAAAGGGACAGCCAACCCATGATTGTGGGGTTTCAGCACAAGCTGAGGGAAGTACACCAGAAAAAAGGGGAATTTCTTTGTTAGAATGGAATCAATTGCGGCCCTCAACTCTGGATATTATGAAAAAGATGAAGCTCGCACGTTCTCCAGATGGGTCGTGCACTTCACATCGAGACAGGTCATTTTTCAGATCCCATTTGGTTGTAGTAGCTAGCATTCCAGTGCGAAAGAGCATGAAGAGAGTGACATACACTCTCTCCAAACCATTGAACAAAATACAGATGCAGGGAGGAAAGAGTGATTGTCAATATCCAATGTGTGGGTGACCTGAAGACAGTATCCATTTTCTGATACAATGTCGGGTATTCTCATCAGAGTGCGACCCTCTTCAGGACTATCAAAGAACGTAGTCCGTGCACCTCTGTTCACCAACTTTCAAAATCTCAAGGCTGAGCCTAAAGCCCTGGCCCCCTTTTGGGGTCTAATTGCTGGGCAGCTCATGCACAGCACATTGATGCATGCTTGAAGGGCTTTCTAGAGGAAATCTGGAAAGCCTGAACCAATTGTTTATACCGAGGTAAGTCCTACTACTGTGAGCCGCTCACAAAGGTAGTGTCTCCCTCTTGTTCTGCCCAAATCCATGCCTGCAAGGCTTCGGTAAACAACTTCTCATGAGTACATTCTCTCTCTCAAACCAAACCCCAGACCTTGGAGTGCCTCTGGGTCTTTTTGTTGTCTATGGACATGGTGAAATAACTCTTTTCCCGTTTCTTGCTTGGTTTGTTCTTTCTCATAAGCGAGGGTTGTGTCAGATCAGGGGCATAGTACGGAGACCAACATTCTGTGATTTAGCATATCTATTTCAGGCCTTGCACTGGTGATTAGAGACCCCAGTACAAGCCACTGGATGGTTGATATCCTGCGGGAGCTATCGCAGTTTATGGTCCAATACTCACTTTTATCTTTCTGTGAATTGTAGGTTACTCCCAGAATCAGTATCAGAGGCGAAGAAATCTCCTAGCCTTGCTGCTCCAGTCTGCACCTCTCACATTGAGCCAACTGAGGGTGGGAACCAGTATGTGACAGAGGTCCTCAAGTTAGAAAGGACCTCCGATAAGGACAACTTCGATGACTTGAAGGACTTCATTGTCTGCAAGAAGAGCCGAAGTTACACAAAATGGTTGAGTCAGCGAATCAAATGCCGGCGGCGTCAGCATACAGGGGAAATCTGGAAGCGGCTTCAGGAGAAGAGGAAACTGCTGTCACTGCTTGATCTTGTTTAACCACTGCTACATTTTTGGTAGTTGACAACTGCTTGCTCAAAGCTGCACTGTGTATTTGTAGTTTCTCATGCCCTTGATAGGGGTGTTACAGAAGTTGAAGGCAGCAGATATACCATGCAGCAGAAAGTGAGATTTGATCTTGCTGTTCAAGTACTTGGAAAGTAGGGCTCAGCACTGAGCACCAAGATTTAGGGAGATTCTCAGCACCTGTCATGCAGGAATAGATGAATAAATGCAGGTCTTCTGCAAGTGTGTCTCTCTCCTTCGATGGTGGATGCCTCCCCTGCCCTCCCTGTGCAATCCTGCTTGGATTGCTGCGTTGGGTTGTGTTGTTTGGAGGTTGAACGAGGAGAGACATCATGCCCAAGAACAAGGGAAAGGGAGGGAAGAACAGGAAAAGGGGTAAGAACGAAGCGGAGGATGAAAAGTGAGAACTGGTGTTCAAAGAAGATGGGCAGGAGTACTCGCAAGTGCTGTGGATCACATCGGGTGACATCATTCTGGTGGGCCTCAGGGATTACCAAGACGATAAAGCAGATGTGATTCTCAAGTACCAGCCTGACGAAGCCCGGCTTTTGAAAGCCTACGGCGAGCTTCCTGAGAATGTGCGGCTGAACGAGGGTATTGCAGGCGGGGTGGACGAGGAGGAAGAGGGCGGCGGTGATGATTACATTGAGTTCGAGGATGAGGACATCGATAGGATCTGATATCATATTTTCTGATGCAGTCAGAGTGGAGGCATGCATGAGGTCTCCCGTGGCCTATTTTCGTGGGTGTTGATTGTGCCTGCATAGATGGTGTGTAAAGTGAGCTGGGCAGGTCTTCTCTGGCATGATGTATGCTTCTTCCTCGCTTTCCGGGGGCTTTAAGATTGACGGTCAGAGGAATTTTAGGTTATTTAATTTGGCAGTCCATGTTCACCATGGTTGCAAGGCTAAGTGGATGCAATTTCTATGCTCAGTCTTATAGACACACTGTATCTGTCTCTCTTATGCATGCGCTGTGACACGACATGTGAGTTGGTAGGTGAAGAGATTACTTGCTGACTCGACAGTGCTGAAGAACTTCATACTGGCAGCGCAAATGGAGAAGCTCACCTATCTGGAGCTGGATATCTAAATCTATTTGATGATCACTCGCACACTAATCAACTCTATTGAAGGACCTACTTACATGTAGATTTAAGGCTTGACTGTGGCCACTGGGATTAGATAGGACACGAATTTGCATTAACCCAACTGGCATTAAGGAATTGAATATGTTCCACAAACATCACTACAGTGGGGTTACTTAAAAGTTAATGATACAGTTACAGCTATCAAATTAACACAGCCTAGAGTAGCAGGCTCACAACTCAAAAGGCCAATGGACCCATGAGCACACTGCTTGCATTGTGATAATTACCCCCAAGATAAAGCCATGGATAGAGGTAAACATAGTTAGTGCAGGCCATGGCAAAATAAAATCAATACATAACATATACCCTTTTCAAGTTTGTGGAATGGTTTTGAGTAAAGGAGAAGATAAACTAAAATGTTTAGACCACAAAAGTGGTGATCCATGTGTACCAACTGCTCATATTTCACTGGATTCATCACCCTTTTTTATTTTTATTTTTATTGGCTCCTCCCTAAAGAGGAGACTACCCATCACTGTCAAAAAACTGTCAACTCCCTGTTACACCTTCCCCAACTCCAATTACACCTTTTCCAGATAACACCTTCCCCAGATAACACCTTCCTCAATTGAATACCTAATACATATTTAAAAGTTATTTTTACGTATCTAAATATATACATATTTAGGGTTGTATTTCAAGATGTGAGTATACTATAGTGGTAAGGGTTATGTTCATAAGGCGTAGGCATGCGGGTTCAAACCCAGGTTCGTGCTTTTGTTTTATCCCCTGTTGGTCCACCCTATGTACACGACACGCATGCAACTCTCTCCCCTCGCCTTTTCCCCACCAACGCCGCCGCAGCTCCACCCGCATGAAAACTCACTGTGAGTGTCTCTGTCTCTTCTATTTTCTTCCTTGTTGATGTAAGTTGTTTCTTTTTTGTTTTGCATTGCCCTAATCCCCCTTCTATTTTGTTGTGGCAGCTTATGCCAGCATCTGAGAATATAAAGACTATAGATGGTGGGAGGCTATGATTGAAAGTTGGTATTTCCATAAGATCAAACATTGGATTGTCATGTGATTTCTCCTAAATATATCCCCAGTTTTATGCAGAACAGGAGGGGATAACACATTCAACGAAGAACTGGGTTCTGCCAGTCCTAAACCTATGTGTCAGTGGTTGGTAGACATGGCTAGCGGCCGATGGACAACGAAGAGTTTTACTGTGGTAGCCACGAGTATTTTTTAGATGGAACTTTAGGTTTGTATGTCACATTTTACCATGGTTTGTTTGGTACACGTCCGCGCACAATTTTCTTTTTGGTGAGGATTGAGTTGACTTCCTGTTTGATTTGCTCATACTCAAAAGTTTTGAACTTGTAGGGTTTCATGTGTCCAGTTTCCAGGGGAATCAAGATTTGTGTGGAACAGTGGTTGGTAAGCAGTGTCCAGGACAACCCCCATTACCTCCCCCTCCTCCATACGAGCCACCTCCCTCTCCTTGTGGCCAATCCAGTGACCCATGTAAATGCCTCTGATCCTCAAATTCCTAGGTTCAGGCACTGGTCTTGCCCTCTAGTGTTATCCCTCCTACAGCTTTAAGTTTTAATGGAAGCTTAGGGTTACTGCTGATTATGCTTTTCTTTCAGTGTCTTTAAAGGCATGTTGGGAGTAAGCCTTAGTTGTAATTTAGTTGACAAGCATCCTCACTAGCCTGTATTCCAGCTATATGTTGCCCAGGGTGCCTTGGGTACAGAGAACGTTGATAGGACAACTGGCCTGGGTTAGTGCTCTAGTACTTTGGCAGAGCACTTTGTGTCGAATCGCCTTAATCAAGATCATGTGCTCATGCAGCACGAAATTCGCAATCATCAAGTACATGAGCAATTGCTGGGGGGGGGGGGGTGGCTGCGGGTGTCGCTTTGCTGTTCGCAGTTCCAGCTATTGGCTTTGCCTGGTGGCGACGTCGCCGGGTCTGTGGAGGCCTTCTTAGATGTTCCTAGTATATGTAAAACACTGCATTTGTGCAAGAACAACACTGCAAGTGCAAAAAGAGGAGCGCAGCCCTGGTGGTGAGCTGCAGTTTCAAACAGAGATAATTTTTGGACTCATGATTGCATTCAGTACTTCACCGCTACTCTCTGATCCTGTTGAGATGAGACATGATATTTACATGTGTAATGAGAGTCCACATAAGAGCAATTTGAGAATAGGGATTAATGGGGATGGAATAGATTGTGGGTTCCAAACTGATTAAGTGTTCGTTTTCTGCCCAAAAGGGTGGTCATGGTTTCCATTACAGATGGATATCTTAGCATTCCACCTAACTAGGATCCTGGTGAAGCTTCTTGCAAGATCATTGTGGGTGTCTATTATCTACTCTCCTCTTCCTATTTCTTTTCTTTTCATGGTTTTATGATGAAAGGTGTAGGAGCCCCCTCCAGAATCAGGCTTAGCTTCAGCATCACAATTCAGTGTCATTGGGTTTGCATTCCAGTATTTTGGGTTTTCCTAAGGCTGTCGCTGATGTTCTTTCTGGTCTTGTTTTGAAACCTCTCTTGAATATCAAGTTCAATGTGTGTTCAATTCCTGATACACTTTTTGAAACCATGCTGATTGCAGTAGTCTCTGGAGCACTGCATAGTCTTCATGGCTATTATGATCTTCCCTTATGATGCATGGCCCCAAGACACCCCTCTGACGCCATTGGACGTTTCGCAAACACCATTTTGTGGTCTGTTTGTTTCAAGCGTTCAATTCTGAAACTCTTTCCCTTGTGGTTGTAACATTAATGGTGCTGCTTTTGCTTCAATTTGCTGGAACGTTTGTGAAAAAAACAGTGCTTATTCATGTTTGGCATGTATACAGGTGGTAAACAAACATGAGGTAATGTTTGTCAGCAATGCTAGAAATAATGGACCATCATTGACCACTATGGGTGCACCAGGGGGCACAGCCTCCAGCATCTTGGGCATAGGGGCCTATGTGTCCCCTGCAATGGCAAAAGCCGCTCACTCAATGGTAGTTTTAGCTTATTCAGATCTCGGATCCCTTCAGGTCCCTTAAGATCCATCAATTTATATACAAATAATTGAGTTACAAATTAAGAACTACTTAAAAAAATAATTAATTTCAATATATTAAGTCTTTATCGTATTTATATTTTCAATCTTTAGAAGCTAATACAATTATATTATATACTATAAACTCATTTTGTTGTGTTATCTTCTTGAAATTGTTGTATATCATTTAAAAAAAAATTGTAATTAATCAACATGTTTACTCTATATAAAAATTCTCATATTTATCAATCTCTAATTCTTTTTTAAATTTGTTACATATCTATATGTAAATGAATGTAGGTGTTTATTTTAATTTATATATTTAATTATTAAAGTATTTTTTCAGTCTACCTAGTAATATCCATATATTTTCAACTTTTCAAAATCTCTAGTTTTCTTCAGATCTTAGATCCCTTCAGGTCCTTTAGATGCATCAATTTATATACCATTTCACATCTACTAACATTAATATTACAAAATCATTTTTTTTATATTTCATATGCTCCTAAGGTTTATTATTATTATTTATCGTTTATTTCTTATATATATCATTTATAATTTACAATCTAACTCATGATGATCTATATTCCTCGACACAGATGACTTGTACGAAAAACAAATCAAGCAATATGTCGTTTTTATTATCCATTACCTCCTATGCATTTAACTTTGATTTTAGAACCTTTTCAACAAGACTTAGATGGAGCTTAGATGACAATCATACAAGACGATATGCAAAGATAGCAAACGATATATTTGATACACTAAATAAAATGGATGTTAATACAAATATTTCTTTCAGCAAACTGATTGGATTATTTAATTTAGAAATGGACACATTTTTTTTTTTTTACGAAATCGACTGAAAAAACCAATATTTTTAAAAAGAGCATGTAAAAATATTCGCACACGTGTTAAATTAGCAACCAAGCGAGAATCTGAATATATAGCTGCAACATTTAATTTGAATACCAGGAAAACAATTCACATAATTGCGGGGTATAAACCTCCAACACTACAATTAACTATTTTCTTGTATTCTCTCAAAAAGCTCATTGATAATTTCCCACATACATGTCCAACTAATAAGGGATTTTAATGTAGATCTTTTACAGAGTAATATAGTAACAACAAATCAATTGCAAAAATTCATTGTCTTCTTTTCACATGCAACTCTAATTCTTAATTAGTACTTCAAAGCGCAGGGGGAGGAAGCTGCTCCAAGATTTTGCCAGCACCTGGGGTAAAAATGACCTGCTCGGAGCCTGTCTTCCCAACTTACGCATTCAATGGCAGCAATCCATCCCCGCTCAATGGGAGGTCCCCTGGTGATGGGGAGGACACTGAATTCAACTGGCGTCACAAACGAGCTAGAGACCCTAAGTCTAAAGCGCACTTGAAATTCTAGTACCTCCAAGTTACTCTTCAGATAACACTCACCACCCCTGCAATCGCTCACTTTTTCCCGAGGTGGGTTCAGCTCTAGGCACTTGTTGATTCTGTGCTGCGATGCCTTCTCAATTCTCCACTGCTTTTCTCTACGCTCTTCTCAGATTCTCTTAGAAGACCTATCCTCTCTTAGTAGCATTTCCACCTCTGCTCGATGTGGCACCAGCCTCCATAGCTCGTCTCTCTTCTCTGATCGGTTTAGCTAGCTAGTTTGCTAGAGTCACGGGAAAGTTTCCCCCCAGTAAGCCTTCATGGCCCCAGAAGTGGTTATTTTTCCACTAATGTGACACTTCTTTTATTAATTTATATTGATTAACTTGTATTATTAATTTTATTAATTTATAATTAGTACTACTATTTATAGATCTCAACTAGACCATGTTTAGACAAATGCACCTCACCAACACTGCATGTTTGGCATTATAGAAGCATATTGGACGGACCATAAACCTATATTTATTGCCTATAGATTACCTAATTACATTCCTTGCTACGAACATATATCATCATCATAATACTCTAATAGGTATTCACCATAAGGATGAGCCATTACGGGACGAGCCGCTTGTTTTTAAAGGAAAGGGGAGCGGTGACAATATATATAAACCAAAAGGGGACATAGGCTCTATATATATCTCTATATATATATATATATATATTTGACGCCTCCCGAAGTAAGCGTAAATTATGGAGTCTCTTCACCCCGAAGGGTTACTGCCTTCCGTTAGAAAGGTGGACACCTTTGTGACACCAATCGGTGGATTGAACCCACAACCACTTCCGAGGTGGTATGTGCCCATTACCACTATATATGAAGCGATGTAGTTTGTTTGTTGTGTTTGTTGGCTCTGTCCCTTCAAGACAGAGACTTTGCATCATGTTGAAGTCAATGGAGAAAAAATGGTCAACTGACCTTACACCGTGTCAAGACTGTTATTGGTTTACAATGTATGTTACATGTGATGAACTATGTTTATACCATTTAGCCCAATGACGGTCTTGACATGGTGTAAACATAGTTCATCACATGTACATATATATATATAAAGGGAAACAGCTGGGAGCGACAGCTCACAAGTCAGGCCCCTTAATAGTGAGAGGAGAAAATAACCTCTTTCACAGTAACCTGCCATGAGGCGTAGGAATGGGACATCACCCAGGAACCATACCACACCTGTCAGTAGCAAGATTTGACCCCAAAATCGTCTGGGTGGCACTTAGTGTACTTAACCAACTGAGCTACTGACTGTTGGTCTAACTTTACACTGTGTAAAAACTGGGATTGGCCTAAAAAAGTATTAAATCTAAATTATTTTATAAACATGCCAAAATCCCTATTAATTGAAAAGTTTGTACAAGTATGAGCTAATTTTATATTATGTTAATTGTGCTTTTGTTATTAACTCATGCAAAAGCTTCCGACAAAGTGTTCAGTCATATTATCTTTTTTCTTTTTTCTTTTTTTTTTCTTTTCTTGAAAAGGGACGAAGCCTCAGAACTTTATTTGAATTATTTGAAGGGAAAAAAATTAAAACCCTTTGATGCCCGAAGGCTGCCATAAGGCTCAACACACGACAGGGCGTGACGGATATCCCGATGAACTATGACTGTGCTGCAGAAACTTTCAGCACGAAACGGATTAGAAACCGGTGACTAAGACCAGTTCGAGAAAACAGAAATAACATGGGCCTAGCCCAATGCACCTACCCTTGAAGAGGCTCTGATGGTACGTTGTGCATAATAGACAAGCATGGAGGGCCAACCACTCCTTGAAGAAGATTTTCCTTGCATGGAACCGTTGTAGAGAGCAGAGAAAATCTAAGTGCAGAGGAGGAGAGGAGGGGAGATCTATCTGTAGAGCAGCTTGGTCCTTGTACTAGTCTTCACATGCTTCTAGTTGACATCCAATTTGTCAAACTCAAGGGAAGCGGAAGAGGAGGGCTCTGTGGTGTTGCCATTGAGGGGGGATATCCCTAGGCCAGACACAATCTCCCGCTCCCGTGCATGCGCAGATGATGTCGTTTCTGCCCCAAGTGGCCCTGAAGGAACTGAGGAGGGCATGCTGCCGATCTGGGGATTTGACGATGCCTGCACGCACTTTTTCCCAAGCAAGTTTAGCTGCTATGGTAAGATCAAAAAATATCTTTGTGAGTGTAGCAGTGGTAGTGGAGTTAACATTGTCCAAGGACCAGGAACATCTGGCTTTCTAGAGGTGCCATAGGGTGTATTCCCTCAAGGCTTCATAGATCGGACAGTCAATGGCTATGGATTTGGTAGTCCTGTCATAGTTGAGGAGCAGTACAACCTGGTTGGAGGGGAAAGCTTCCCATGATGCACTGTAGAATGAGTCAATAAATGGCCATATCAGACGGGGTGCTTGACAATGAATGAGGCAGTGTTCCAGTGTTTCAATGGTCCATTGACAGCATGAGCAGAGCAGGGCCTCAAGGAAATTCAGAAAGTGTCCGACCTTGAGCACCCTATTTGCTACCTGCCAGAGGAAGGCACTAATTTTTGCGGGCTTAGTTTTTTCCCAAATGAGTTTCCAGATGTCTCCCCAATTTTCCTCATGGAAGTTTTCATGGTGCCATCTTGCATTCCATTTGAACCTATGGATTTGTGCCTAAACCCTTGAGTTATCCATCTCATAGAGGGTCTCCATTGGGTGTGACTTAGTGGGGAGTTGAGTGAGATGGCCTGCCTTATCAATTCAAATTATTGATAAACGAATAAAAATACATATACTATTTTATTTAATACATAAAACATATATATACACTATAAGTAAATTAAAATTAAAAAAAACTGGTTCGGAAAATGCAGATGCGTATACAACCCCGTCCTCGAAGGTTTGAGCCCACGACCAAGCTTGTAAGCCGCTTAGACTCGATGAGTCTTGTGGGGGCATCTCGAGATGCCTCGAGAACATGCCTGGTAGGAGGCCACGAGGACTTTCTTGAAAAACGCACTGGAAATCAACTATGGTCACATTCAAGTAGAGGATCCCATATACTTTCATCGTTCCCTTCATGTCCGGAAATTGCTAGAGAATCTTGGAAAACAAAGTCAACTAAGCAATGGACTGAAAGATGGCATACATGATCGGCACAGTGTGCACATCTTGGAGGAGGGTATTTCAAGTGAAAATTGGGATGATGAAGAAAGATTGAAATGGGATCGCTGTTCTATTCCTAGAGCTCAACTGTCCAGGGTTTGATCCCACCTGACCGGGCAATGCAATTGTATAGAGTGATACATATAGGAAAGCCATTTGTGATGATGTTCCCGTCTCACACTTGCCCATAAATAGGTTCATATCGGTACACATAAAAGCTGAAGGCTTACAGCCAGGTAAGTTGGCAGAAAGTGCCAATAAGATGAGGCCCTGCAAAAGTGGAAATTCCAATATCGTTTCCTGCTATGATATCTTCTCAAGGATGCAGCTTGCCTACCTTTGAACAATACACAGATGCAAAGAGGAAAAGAGATTGTAATTGCCCGATGAGCGGGCAGCCTAAGACAATATCTATTTTCTAATACATTGTCCGGGATATTCTCCCCAGGTAGTGACTTGCTTCAGGAACATCAATAAGATTGTCCCTCCGCCTCTGTTCACCCACATTGAAAATGTTGAGGCTAAGCCTAAAGCCATGGCCCTGTTCGGATCTAATTGTTGGGCAGACCGCACATCGGGTTGATGATGGCTGTCTAGAGGATATTAGGACAGCCCTCGGGAACTAATTTATGTACAAAGGTAAGTCACACTACCGGAGTGAGCCCCTCACAAAGGTCGTTTCTGTTCCCTTTAGTTCCGCCCCAACTGGGTGCAGGGTCTATTATGGCAAGCGTCGTCTTATGAGTACATTCTCTCTCCAACCCACTGTAGCAGTCCAAAGTGGACTCTGGCTCAAACCAGCCAGGTCATGCCTGATAAGAGCAAATGTGTTGACAGGGGTATATTGCAACTCAAGAAGAGAAAGGTTCAGACTCTGAAGAAAGATGACCCCAAAGCCTTAGGCCCACCACAAGGCCTGTGTAATTGTCCCATGACTGACATCACAAACTAAATCTCCTGCTTTGAGGATACGGTGCAATAAGGGACTCACCACTAGGTAAATTGTGGAGAAAAGAAGTCGGTGAGAAAGGCTCCCAGCAAGGGTGTGATGTTAGTAGTCCCCACGAAGTTTGTGACCAAGGGAGATGAATCTGGGAAGCTGATATGGATGCTATATACCAAGTAAAATACCAGGTTCAGTACAAAGTATGCCATTGTCTCTGCAGTCTCATTGCCTGCACACACACCAGTTCAGAATCTAGTGGTATTCCTCCATAGTTTACATGTTTACTCAGGTTGATTTTAATCAGAAAATACTGGTGCTGTTGTACTTTGGTTCTGAGGGGTAGATAAGCCCTTTACTGTAATTGCAAACCGCCACTATAACCCAAATACACACGCTCATATTCTCCGTGACCTACAGATACTGCCACCGATTATTGCCTGTCCAGGTCCCACAAACAAGACAAGTGCTATGGACTGGACCTGTAGCTAAGACATCCTATCTAGCCATCAAAAAATTTCCCAAGCTCCCTGAGAATAGAAAATAGTACCGATGAAGGAAGGAGTCGTCCCCTTTTAGTCCCTTTAGTACAACTTAGATTAAGAGAATGCTTTGGGTGGGATGTTTTCAAGAACTTCACACCGAACTCTATAACAAGAGATCATGGCCCCTGGTATACTGTTCACATTTCCAGACTACCGAACATCCAATATCCACTGACTTCTGCTTGCACTGCTCAGGGTGTCACATTACCAAAAATGAAGAGGATTATATGTTCAAAAAATAATGTAACAGTGTAGTAACACATAGTATATCTTTAAAAATAATGTAACTATCAAATAATATACAACTCTATATACACATGGATTATCATACTTCCTCTTCATCTAACTCATTTGTATGCGTATACCACCAAGGCTCGTTTGGAGATACATCTTTTAATGCAACTTTAGTATTACCCATATTCAAAGTCCTAGTTATAGTATGTTTTTTGTTCACTAAAGTTTGTCTACGATGGATTAGCTTGGTGAAAGGTACAAGGTCAAACGCCTTGTTAACTCATCAGGGCTGCCGCAGACCAGTGCTTTGGAATGAAGTGGTGCAACAGCAATAACGATGGTACTATTGTGAGTCGTGGGCACTAGTGTAGCAGTTCCCGCACAAGGAGTTGGTTAGTTTGCCGTAGCTGACTTGCACGTAGCAGAAGCAAAGAGTCCCGAAGTTACGATCATTTATAGGTTTATGTTTCCAACGACCATGGGAGCATCTACAAACTGTCCAGACTTTGATCTTTTGTTTTTGTAACCTGTTGATGGTGTAGACAAGCATGCATAGTCATGAGAGCATGGTAGACTAGTCCAAGATCTGCGGCTGCAAAAGCTAGTTGATTGGGTTTCAGCTAAAGACCCAATTACTGGCAGTGTGTGAAAGATGATGCTGCTGCTACAGAACTGTGAATATGAGCTTATCAGGCAGGTTGTAAAGGGTCGACGATGGCCACCTAGAAGCAAGGAAATATGACGATTTATAATATGACCAACGGCTGTACTGAAGCATGTTCGTACGTAAGACCTTTGATTCAAAGGTGGTGGTTACAGGGAATGACATCAGTGACGTGGCTAGTTGGTGGTTAGGTGGCCGCAGGCAGGCACGCATTAACAAAAGCGGAGGGAGCCCAGGCCACATCCACTAGCCCGTCTTGTCTTGCCTTGGGAGTGTGAAGGAGGATTAGGTGAAGATCCTCGGCAGATCAGAGCAGGGGGGAGTTCGTTGCCTTGGCTGGCTGGCCGTCATATGTGAGACAGTCGCTTAATAAGCTATATAGTTACGTTGCCAGGTGATCGTTTTTGTTTGCAAGTCTTCATTTGATGGCATGCCGGTAGCGCGGAGGTCTGATAAGTGACAGGGTTCTCATCAGTTTGCTCCAGCAGAGTATGCGTGGTGAATGTAGCAAGAAGGTGGTATGTCGAGTGGCCGCAACATGCAATCAAAAAACAATGAAGTTAGTGAAGATGTGGAACCCCAGGTGAATATCAGGCCTCACACTTGTTATCGTTGTACAACATGCGTTCAAAAGCAAGAAGAGATCAAAAGCAAAGCAAAGATAGTCCACAACCTTAGGGGTTTGTGGAAGAGGATTCGACATAGCTCCAAGAACTCGACAATCGACAGCACAAACAAGCAACGGTTTGCTAATTTCTACGAGCATTTTATCAGGTGAAGAGACTTCTTGAAAGTTTAAGAGCGGCGCTGGATCTTAATGACCATTGATGGTATGCAGATTTTGGTACTATGCTATTATGCAAATTTTCATTATGTCCAGATTCTGCATTTCTCAAGGGCCATGTCAAACATAATGAGTGGATGCCATTCTCACAGGTGCCTCAATGTGGGCTGGGCAGTTTTCCGACCGGCACCTCTTTGCCTACGAGGAGGACACATCCGTGTGGGGATCCCATCTGGAAGGGCTTCAACGAAATGTGAAGGCTCCCATCGCAACCACTGACTCCTCGGAGGATTCCTCGGACTCGGAGGAAGAGACAATGGACATTGATGCCAAGGAGAACCCAGAATACGAGTGAGTGGAAACATTGTAAGTTTGCAAAGCCTTCTGGGTCATTCTTTCTTTCACGTGAATGCCGGATTGTGGTTTTCATTGGTACGGGGAAGTGATTATTATGTGCAGGATTCCAAGATCTGGGTCGAAACCAGTGGCGCCTACATTTCTTGCCAGGGAGAATGTCCCGTTCTTTGTGAGGTCCGACTTCATGAAGAGCCCAGTGAAGGACTACTCCCTTCCTAGTTATGCAACTAAGCTTGCAAAGACAGCCATTAGACGATGTGAGAATCCCAGTAAAGTAGAGCTGATTTTGGAGAGGGCTAGGGAGGACAGAAGGAAGCGGAGAGAGTTGGCTGCAGCTGAGACAGGTAGACGCGTGCAGAAGTATGTATGTGATTCCGCGGAAGAGAGCGATGCAGATGACGACGACCCAACCGAGGTGAGATGGTCAGTTTCACAAGGGGAAGATGGGATTTTTGAAAGCCTGGCCAACGACCAGTCCGCTGGACATGAGAAAGGCAATGAGGGGGTGGAAGGGGAGCAGGACAATCTAGAACAGGGTGACGATACTGATGATGATTTCCAAGATGGGTAGAATTTTAAATAACTCTTTGTACATTTAAATTTACTTCCTGAATATATAAAGGCATTTCTTTGCAATTGAGGTCCCCTCTCCCATGTGCTACTAAACGACACCATCTCTGAAAGCACGTCCTTCCCAAAACCAACAATGCGGTGCCGCATTTCCATGTCGGAACGGAAAAACGGAAATGTGGCAACGGTAAATACATCGTTTTGGAAATGCGGCACTGCATTTCCATAACCGGGACACGAACAATTTTCCATTTCTTGTTTTGGACATCAGAAATCGTTGGGCCGAACGAAAATGCGGTGCCGCATTTCCATTTTGGACATGGAAGTTTGTTCATTTCCAGCCCCTTGCACGGAAATGCGGCACTTCATTCCATTGCGCTAAACAGAAATGCGGTGCCGCATTCGTATGTCGAACACGTTATTTCCATGTCGGACATGGAAATGCGGTACCGCATTTCCATTTTGGAGATGGAAGTTTGTCCAATTCCTGACCCTTGCACGGAAATACAGCACCGCATTCCATTGTGCTGGACGGAAATGTGGTGCCGCAATCCAGAACGGACATGGACATGCTTTGCCGCATTTGAAGGTCGAATATGGAAATGCGGTGCCGCATTTCCAATTTGAAGTATGGAAATGCCATGTGAACAAAGGAAATGCGGCACCGCATTTCCGTTGCGACCAGAACGGCGGAGTTGAAGCTGCCGGACATCAATGCATGGAAACAAAGGAAATGCGGTGCCGCATTTCCGAACTTGGGCATGTACATGTTTCCGTTTCTCGACCTCATGACTGTGATATCGCTCTTCTGACGATTGATGTGGAGAGACATGTCGTGCGCATACATATCGCTACACAACTACATCGCTGTCCAAAACCACACAACACATGTGTACGCCACACACTGGTATACCACTAGTCCACCACTAGTCCAACCACTAGGTTACAACTAGTCAGTCACTATGCGAGCTCACAAAGTTGAAGCATAAACTCATGCTTATATAACCTCATCACTCAAATACAAGTCAAGCCAAGTGCACCCCACGCCATGGGGAATCCACACTACGGCGCCATAGCTAGGTGCGGTGAGGCTCAACTCGAGAAAGATGAGCCTCCCGCGCTTGCCGTGAAGATAACCACTCCAGGGCCTAAATCTACCTTGACCCCTGGATTGACACTTGGGCCAATCCCAAATGTCAATATGTAAAAGCTAGCTATTTTCTAGCTAGTTTCACACTAGTGGTAAAATAACTTGACAGTTGTCGTGCGCATACATATCGCTACACAACTACATCGCTGTCCAAAACCACACAACACATGTGCACGCCACACACTAGTATACCACTAGTATACCACTAGTCCACCACTAGTCCAGCCACTAGTCCAACCACTAGGCTACAACTAGTAAGTCACTAGGCTGCCACTATGCTGCCCACTATGGCAGTCACTAGTCCACACAATCGCCCCCCTAGCTGGTGCTTCGGTTGCCACAAGATGTGATAGTGACCATAGCCTCACTAAGTCCTCCACCACTGACCCTACTACACTCAAACTCGATAGATCAAGAGGCCGGGTGCAAGAGTTGCCCCATCGTTAGTCGCCGTCTTGCAACCTGTGAACTTGAGCCTGGGATCTCGTGTATTGACTCCTATGAGCTTGGCCTCCCATGTCTTGTTAGCTGCCTCTAGTCATGTCCACTGCCACTATCCCAAGCAGTGTGGACATAACCAATCTCCATCAGGAACCCTCTCAAGAGGTGGTGTCAAGCATCCCATATGCCAACCTCTTGAGCATCGATCACACACCAGCATGGTGGCTGCCCCTTTGGCAGACCCACAGAGCATGCACCTCAAACCTGCAGGTACCACTGCCAAGTTTGGATCAACTTTGCCATCGACATTGGGAAGGTGACATGGCGCACAATTACGCACATGGTCTTTCCAAGTCATGCCATCCCGACCCTCCAAGATCAAGACTCCTGAGGGCAACACCTCTCGAACCCTCAGAATAACACGCCCTGCAGTGACATCCAGGGTCGTAGGAGCAGTCTGTTGCAAATAAACATAGTCACCAGGGCTAAACCTCCGAACCCCAGGACGATATCCTCCACCACGTATAGTGGCATACCTCAACGTATCACGGTGTTGTGCAATGGCAAGGTTCTCAAAAGCCATGGGCATGACTTTCTTGAACAACTCTGCACGCTGACCACATGCACGTACCCACACGTCCAGATTGTCAAGTTTAAGGACTTGAGCAATGTCCCTACGAATGGCTGCAGGCAAATCCGGCTCTCGACCAAAGAGAAGGAAATACGGTGAGAATGAGGCAAGTGATGCTTGTTTGTTGAACCTGTAGCCCATGGCTAACCAAGGCACCTGAAGATCCCAATCTCCTAGGTGTCCCTTCTGCAAGCCATACTTACGCAAACCCCTCTTCACCGTCTGAACAACTCTCTCTACCAAGCCATCGGCCTCAGGTGGATCCCGAGAAGTGGTGCGGTGGTCTATGAAGGCTTTATCACACAAAGCCTGAAACTCCCCCAAAAACTCTCTCCCTTGGTCCGTGAGTACCTCAGCTGGAGCACCAAATCGGCTAAGCACACGATCCAAGAATGCATACGCAGCCCCCTCACTAGCCTTGTCAGGCAATGGAACCAACTCAATCCACTTGGAGAAGTGCTCCACCATCACCAACACATATCTGTGGTGGTGCATAGTCAGTGGCAACGGTCATGCGAAGTCAAGACTCCACCTGTAGCCCAATCCCATGATTGATAAAGGATGCAACTGTGGTGTAGGGGCGTTGAATGAAGCACGTACCCTGTCACACACCATGCACCTAGCCACGAACTGTTGCACCTCTGTATGCATACCACGCCACCAATACTGCCCCTGCAGTAAATTGTGAGTGCGTCGCACTCCAAAATGCCCCAACTCCTCATGGGCATGCCGCACTAACCGTGCACGCTGTATGGGGTAAGGCACAATCCTCACCCGACCATCCTCCCATACTCGGAGCAGGTGTATCCATACTTGAACCTCTTGGCTCGTTGCAGGATCCGATCCCTCTCCTTGGCAGTCACAGTGGCTGCCGTGTCTCCAGTATGGAGGTAGTCCAACACAGCCGAATCCTCATGTATATCTCGGGTACCACCTGGCTCATCACTAGCCTCAGGGTCCTCAGACACTCCGTCTACAGTCATCCCTATTGTAGGTCCAACCTGACTCCCGATGCCAAGATACACAAAAAGGCAGATGCATGTCATCCTGGCACCATCTCCTTGTCCGTCTCAGCATGCCACCGAGCTCCAGTGTCATCCTGCTAGCTCGTGCATGGATTGCGACTCAATCCATCCGCATCTTGATTGATCAAACCCAGTCGATGCACAACCTGAAAGTCATACTCCTGGAGTATGAGTGCCCACCGTGCAAGCTTCCCCGTAAGCTTGTTTGACTCCATCAACCACTTGAGTGGCTGGTGATCCGTGACAAGGGTGAAGAGATTGCCATATAGATAGCACCTGAAGTGTGCCACGGCCCACACTGCAGCTAAGCAATCTCCCTCATATGAGCTATACTTAGCCTCTGCAGCGTTGTTCGAGCGGCTAGCATAAGCCACTACAAACTCTCTTCCCTCATCATCCACCTGTGTGAGCACCGCTCCAAGCCCCAGCATGCTCCAATCCGTATGCAGCTGAAAGGGACGCCCCCTGATAGGTCGTCTCAGGATAGGCGCCGAGGTCAACCTCGCCTTGAGCTCTTGAAAAGCTCGTTTCTGCTCATCTTCCCACTGCCACTCCTGGTCCACCTTGGTCAGCTTGGTTAGAGCCTTTGCAATGGCACTAAATCCCTTGACAAACCGTCTATAATAGTTTGTCAACCCCATGAAAGCTCGAACTCGGCTCACATCCGTGGGGCATGGAATTTATGCAATGGCCTCTACCTTAGTCTGCTGTACCCCCAATCCTCCAGGATATATCATGTGACCCAGATACTCAATCTGGTTGTGGAAAAACTTGCACTTCCCCGGATGCAACTTCAATCCGTGCGCTCTCAAGCGCTCTAATACCACATGAAGGTGTCTCTCATGCTCCTTCACCGTAGCACTAAAGATGATGATGTCATCTATGTAGCACCGAGCAAAGTCCACCCCTGCTAGAATCCTATCACTACAACAGATTGCGGCTTTTACGACTCTGTGTTATGACTACAAATGCAGTTATGAAAGCCATTTACGACTTCATGACTCTGCAGTCGTAAAACCCTAGTCAGTTGTGGCATGGCAGATATGACTCGCCAGCCTGGCTGTGACGTGGCGCCTGAGCAGTTGTGGGGGTAGTCATACACGCTGGCTTTACTGAATGACTGAACGGGTCCATGTCAGCCGATGTGTAAGAGAGACACGTGCTCTCTACAGAACACGCCACGTGTCAGACTGCGACGCCATCCCGACTGCAGAGGAGGGATCAGACATCAGCACGTGTCGCATCGTGATTTTGACACGTGGTTCCTCATGTCAATTGACACGCGTCGCTGTGGGGGGAGGGGGTTGGGGATTTAATTTATTGTTATTATAATTACTATAATTATTATTATTATTATTATTATTACTTTTGACCAACAGGGGACAGTGGCACATTATTAAATAACGAATTTTTGAAATTATATTCTTAGATAAAATATTTATTCGCTCAGATACCAAAACACACCCTTACGGGGGAGGAGAGTTTGCCTTAGTGCCTATGCTGAATTGCGTCTGCTACTCTCTGTAATCTAATAGGCATTCACCTTTTTGCCTCTGTTGTCCCACCATTGACTGGGGTCAGAAAAGTTCATTCCATAGCTTCTCCTCATCTCTGTTACCTGTTTATGGATACTTTCCTATTGTCACTTTGGCAGTATCATGTCAAAGTCACTCCAAACTATCTACCATCTACCCATGACCATCTATCCATGCAGGTTTCTTGTAGCTATCCTTCCACAGGGAATCATCGGTAGTCTGGAGCTTGAAATCCGGCTCTCTGGGATGATCTGGACCCACACTCTATCCCTGCTCCTTCAGCTATCCATGCCTCTGCACAGATCATGCATATATCCTTGCATTGTTGTTAGCGGCTGACAATGACAGCCTACACTTGTTCCAGCAAACACCCAACTCAACTTATCACACTAGTTCATATTCTCAATTGCATTTGCTACTCTATGTAATCCAACAGGCATTTACCTTTTTGCCTCGGTTGTCCCACCATTGACTAGGGTCAGAAAAGTATTCATTCCACAGCTTCCCCCCATCTCCGTTAACTATTTTTCGATATTTTCCTGTTTACACATTGGCAATATCATGTCAAAGTCACTCCAAACTAGATTCACTCAACCAGCTAACTTGCAGACATTGAAATTTAGGGCCGGTTCTGATAAGAGGGAAAAACAGGGTGAAATGTGTTGAAGAAGGTGCATTTATTAGCAGTGCCTGATTTTATCAATTGTGCCGCTACTCCTGCGGCTTCCAGTTCACCATCTACCCATGCAGGTTTCTTATAGCTATTGATCCACAGGTAATAATAGGTAATCATGTGCTTGAAATCTGGCCCTCTTGGATGAATCTGGACCCATACTCTATCCCTGCTCTTTCAGCTATCACTGCTTCTACAAAAATCATGCATACTTCCTTGCCTTGCAGCTGATAATGACAGCCTAGATTTGTTCTAGGAAACACCCAACTCAGCTTATCACGTGCTAGTTTCTATGCTGAATTGCGTCTACTCTCTATAATCTAACAGGCATTAACCTTTTTCCCTCGGTTGTCCCACCATTGACTGGGGTTGGAAAAGTATTCATTCCACAACTTCTCTTCGTCTCTGTGACCTGTTTCTGGATACTTTCTTATTATCACATTGGCAGTATCATGTCAAAGTTCAGATTGACATCTAGTACAATTCCAGCTTGGACGATGTTACCACGAACCTCTTTGCTATATTGTAGGGCTGCCAGGCTTGCACACATGTTGCAAACGTAACAAACGCAATGTGGTTGCGCTGCAGTATCCCTTCCCACACCACTTGCTCATAGACCTCTCCAAAGGGCCTCCATCCCCCGCCGCTGTTGTGCATATCATGGGATCATCATCCTCCATGCACCCCAATTTGGCATACAAGTCCACAAGGGCATAGTTCAGAACAACATTTGTTTAATTCCAGCTTGGACGATGTCATCACAAACCCCGTCTTCACTCATTGCGTACTCTAGTTAAGTGCAATTATGGGCTAGGCTGGTACCACATCTCATTCAGCCATATTATCAAAATAGCCATGTATCTTTGTAGTTGCACCCTGCAACCTTGGCATACATGTCCACTACGGCAACGTTCAGAATCACATCAGATACAAAACCAGCTTTGACAATATCACCGTGGACCTCTGTACCCTTTTCCAGGGCTGCCAGGCGTGCATTTGACATTCATATCCACCAAGGCAGTGTTTAGAGTGAATTCGATACAATCACACTGTGAAGAGAGACATGAGTGAAGCTGTGAAATGAATGCATGATTAACTGGAACTTAGTAGATACTGAAGCAATCTGATGCTTCAGTATCACGGTAAGGTAAATTGATAACATGAAGGCAAGAAGGAATACAAATGGGAAGCACAACCATGATTCACTAGCTGTAGGTCATGACTGATAGTTCTGAGCGGGCTGAGTGCTTAGAGATATCCAACTCTTCTATCTTGGAGTTTCCACCTCGGATAGCGAAGGGATGGGTGAGTAAAAGCCGTTCGACAAAGTGCAGAGTAATGAAGGGACTCTGGCTGAAGTAATATGCCAGACCAAAGCTGAGATTACCATTGGACAGCTATTGGCTGTGGCACCTCATTGTAGGCACAGGCTGTATCAAGCAATTAGTCAGATTGGTCATGTGACAGAGAACGCAGACCTGAGCAGCAAGGTGGCAAGTTATAATGTGAAGCCTGAAGGGCAAGAAACAGTCATGGACTTTGATGATTCTATGCCAGTAATCCAATTGAGAATTGGAAGCACAGATTTGACTGATGTACTGATAGATGGAAGTCAGGAGTGAATATTATGACAGACCAATTAAGGCAGAAGTTTGGTCTGAGTAACATGAAACCAGCCCCATTTACAGTAACAATGGCAGATCAAAGGAGTGTACAACCATTAGGCTTGATAAGAGGAGTTAAGATACAGATTCAGAAGATGGTCTTTAAGATCAGACTGTGTTGAAAATGGATGATGTTATGGAAGCTTACTCCTTATTACTGGGTCGACCATGGCTGAAACAGGCCAGGGTATTCCATGACTGGAATTCCCAGTTACTGACTGTGCATGATGGGAAGCACACGACCGAGGTCCAGACCCGGAAACCTTGAACTGGAGTGGGTTCAAGGAACTTATAAAGAGACAATTTGTGCCCCTCAACGCGTCTTGGCTCGCCCGGGACAAGATGAGGAATTTGAAGCAAACGGATGACATTCGGGGATATGTTCAGGCTTTCAATGTGCTGTTGCTCGAAGTCGCGGACATGGCAGAACCAGAAATGGTCTTCAACTTTGTGGCGGGACTGGCCCAATGGGCCAGGCGGAAGTTGGAGGAGAAGCCACCTAAGACTTTGAACGAGGCAATTGAGAGGGCTGAATGTTTCTTGGATGTCCCTAGGGGCGAAAGACAAGGCCGTACGGAGCTGAACCACAAGAAGGCCCGGCGGGAGGGTGACTCCTTTCGACTGGAAAAGAAGTGGGATAGGCCATGCGGCGACAATGGCACATGGAAATCGAAGGGAGGGCCATCACACGTCAAGGCGGCACCCGGTGCTCCGAAAAGAAAAGCAGGTGCGGCAGCTTATGGCGGACAGAAGGCGACCTTCGATGGAGTGTGCTTCAATTGCGGGGAGCCCGGGCACATGGCCAAGAAGTGCACGAAACCCTGACAATTGAACATGACTCGGGCGGCCACGGAGCTGTCCGAAGATTCAATCAGCCGCTTGGTGGAGGCGGTGGTCGCCAAGACTTGCAAGGTAGGCAACTACTCTTGTGAGTTGTATCAGGAAATGGGCGCCTTGTGTAAAGGAAG
This sequence comes from Takakia lepidozioides, assembly GCA_030704615.1. Classification (NCBI taxonomy): domain Eukaryota; kingdom Viridiplantae; phylum Streptophyta; class Takakiopsida; order Takakiales; family Takakiaceae; genus Takakia; species Takakia lepidozioides. The sequence goes on from CM060734.1 coordinate 4,643,112, forward strand.
TCAGTTAATGTTCGTGGATGGGATAATTTCCGGAACTAACGTGTCGTTGTTGGTGGACACAAGAGCGTCGCACTCCTTCATGACACCGGCAACGGCACAAAAGCTGGGGCTCCCGACAAGTGACGTGGGGGCCTCTATTGAGGTGCGTTCTGCCAAAGGAGAACCACAATTGGCGACGAGGTTGGCGTTCGATGTTCCTCTTCAACTGGGAAGTTGGGAGGGACGTGAGAACTTCACCATTTGCGAGATCGATGGAGTAGATCTCATTTTGGGGATGACCTTTTTGAGCAAATCCGGAGCGGTCATAGATGGCCTCAAGAGAGGAGAGCTCCTATTCTGTCAGTTGCCAGCGCAATTCCATCAGTGATGAAGGTCAACGAAGGTCAACACGAACATTTCAATCTGCCCAACGAACTTGCCCGGAAAAATTAAAATTTTAGAGTTCGAAATTGAATACAATATCACATTCCAAATGACAGAAGAACCACCTTCGTTCAACTTAGGTCCAACAAATTTATATTTTTACCTGCATCCCTGAACACTTTCGCAGCACGTAATAAACCAAGGTAGAGATATAAATGGCTAAAAAACATGCAGAATTCTTCCACGTACATGCAACCTAGTTTCGAATGTTGCAGTGACCAAAGAAGCCATAAAGAGGGTCACCTTCGTTCACCAAAGGTCATAGTGGATAGTTGGGCAACCCAAGATGTAAAAAATAGGAGGGCTGAAGGTACAAGCTTGACCCGGTCGGGTGTGATAAAATTCGGAGAAATCGACAGTGGGAATTCACATGCATCTACCATAGGTACAAATTGCACAATTGATAAATGTAACAATAGAAAACGAGACACCCTCGTACTCCCTGGGTCATGTCAACTGCATGAATGGAATGTATATCTACACAATGACGACCAAGGAAAAAACAAAATGCGACAAAATGGAAGAATGCATTAACTGGGGAATGCAGTTTTGAAAATTCGAGATGATGGGAGAATTTCACATGCTTCATAAATGTAACACAGGTGCTAACAAAATGCAAGTATTTGACAAATATCTTCTGGGGTTGTGTCATCTGATCTTATACACCACAAGCAAGGACATCACATGGGATTAAATAGCATTATTACCCTTTTTTTTGAAATGTGACATGTATGGTCCCAAAATGTAAATATCCCAAATGTGATGAAATGTGCTATTCACAAGTGTCCTCAGATCCCAAATCTATTACACAGTCGGGCAAAGCATCGACCGAGCTTGTGCCCATACTACTGTTGGACATGTCACATGCCTCGGTAGCCTCGTCCAGAACATAAACATAACTATCATTCCCAAATAAGGACTTCTTCCGTGTCCAGGTGATGGTGTTATCCCACTCCTTGTCGTGATTTGATGCCGCTTATCTTTGGGCCGCCACCTCTGCATACATTGGGAGCTCTGGAAACAACTGTGGGCTCAGGGGCAACTCAGCGTCGTAGGTATACAATGGTCCTCCCATCCTCCGCCTCTTCACGACCGGTTGCCTGAACATTTGTGGTCGTATGGTCAAAACCACATACAAAATGGAAACAATTAATACAGCAACGTTGCAAGCAGGGTAATGAAATGACTCACTCACAAATCGCCCTCGCCATCTGATCCGTCCACAATATATTTGACCGCAGACTTTCGAGGAGGTTGCAAAGCAGCTCGTCTTTTCTTCTGACTGGAATCATTAAATCGTCGTAAAACGTCTCCAAACAACTCTTTGTCCCCCTCCATTGCAACGATGTATCTCCCGGATGTACTTGCCGCTTTCACCGAGTTCCCTACAGTAGTAATTTTGACGGAATGAGATCCAATGAGATGCTGTGTAACTGTTAAAGCATAATACCTGGGAAGCCAAAGCCAGAAGGCGCAATATGATGAAGGTTTTACAAGGCAAAAAGTGTTAAATTGCCTACAAGCCAAACATATCCATAAATTTGTTAGAACTCCATATTGAAGGACCTCTGTCCCTAAATTGCTCACCTCGAAAGAACCGCAACTGTTTGGACTCTTCTGGGTACATAGCCACAGTCTGTCATTACAAATGCCCAATCACCAGATAAGAGGAGGAATGAGAAAATATTACCTGTTGATGCCGTGATATCCAAAACCCTCGCACCCTCAGAGGAACATAACTCCAGGAGTGTCTGATAGAACGCAGGGGATTTCTCTTTGCGTCCTCTGTAAGGGTTGCCTTCGGATGATACTGTCATCTCAGATGCTGGAAGATAGTGTCTCAACAGATCCCCGGTGAAACAATCCGGGTTCTTTGAAAAAACAGACCTTTGTTCACTGATCTGAAAGTCCTTGCAGGACTCCAGCACCAAACAATGCACTTCGAAGACAAATGTCTGTGCACATACAGAGGAAGGGAAACAGATTAGCACTCCAACAAATACCACCACAAATGATGGAAATGTAAATGAAAAGGGAAACAGATTAGCACTCCAAGAAACACCACCACAAACGCCTGAAATGTAAAGCATAAGATCTCACCTTCCCTGTGTTGCAATTCAAAGCTCTGTCATTGATGCATGTCCACGTCCTGAACAGTCTCATCTCCTTCTTCTTCATGTGCCTACGTATCGACGTCCGCATATCACTTGGCGCCACAACAATGAAGCAACCATTATCATCCATGAGTTGGTACGCTATCTCAAATGCGTGGAGCATGTTCTCATGAGAATACTCATTCCACTCTGGGACATCATCATCGCAGGGGGTCAATGACGGATCAACAGGATCGACACTGTGACCGTCTGCAAGCTCGCGGAACACCATGTCCGCAGTTTCAAGGTTACGTGTCCTAGTATTCTCACATCCGACATCACCAAGGAACTTGGAGATAGAATACAACAAGGACTCCTTTTCCATCTTCTCGGATTTAATGAGGGTTGCCAATGTTTTTAAATCCCCCTGCAAACATAAAACCTTGGAATCCGGGGCAGCAGAAGAAGAACCAATGTACCTGGTTGCCCAGACCATGTCGTCACTTTTAGTTCCACTATGTCTTCTCTTCTTCTTGTTCTGGGTTCCGTCATTTGCACTTCCTACGAGTTTTGACTCTCCACGATCAGATGCAGATTGTTCTTTGTCTCCCTTGTTCCTCTTGCCCACTGTGATGTACTGTCTCCGTTTGTTTTTTGCTTTTTCAGCTTCCAAAGCTACAATCCTTTCATCTTCCAAAGCAGTTGCGGTGTTGAGGGCCTCTCGACGTCGTAGTTGTCGCTGGGTATTCTCAGTATCGGATGCCCCGGTCGGATTGTCCTTACCAACCTTGGCCTCCTCAACAGCAATCTTCTGTCTCTCACTAGCCGGACCTTCCTTGGCAGGGTAGTCCAGATACCAGGGGCATAGAGACAGGGGTGATGTTCCCAGATTGGTCAGCTGTGTACATAGTAATTCTGTCGTTGTCAACAGTCGTCCAAGCCTCGGCAACAGAGGGTAGATGATCAATTCCATGAACCTCAAGAAGATACCTGAGACAACAACAATACGAGGTTAATGTGCGTGTACGCTCCTCTTAGAATATGTACATCATTGTAAAAGTTGGTATACAGAGGTCCATGCAGTCAATCGAGCTCATCCACTGCCCACCTACGTCAAACGAAGGTTAAAGAACATAGCAAATATAGAACGTCCAGCAGACTGTCCAGCAGACTGCTCAAGAGAGGGACTTGGAAGGAGTCCAGCAGACTGACTCTGACGTGCAACCTGTCTGCCAGGAGCCTCCCCAGGACGCTGCCCAGGAGCCTGCCCAACAGGAGACTGATTTGGACGCAGTCCAGTAGACTGCCCATGCCATTGCCGAGACTGCCAATGCACAGGAAACTACCGTGGAGCCTGACCAACTTGTGTAGGAGACTGCCCAGCAGTCTGTCCAGGAGACTTCCCGGCAGACTGCAGAGGAGACTGGAGAGGACACTGCTCATAACGGCACAATGGATGACCCAGCCCCACCCACTCAGGTTGTTCCTGCACTGTGAGAGCATTTTACTTACTGATGTTGCACCTTCATTGTATTATTGAACGTATTATTGAGCTTGCAGGATGTTCGTTTCATGAGGGATGTGCACGTTGCGACATCGCCATCGTCCGCAGTGGACTCAACCCATGCCCATGGACCTGCCAATGCACCCAACGTCGGGTCGACGACAAAGATGGGTACCATAGACGAAACGCCGCCGGGTGTGCGGGTGAGTTCCACGCATGCCACGCGTGAGGCTGCGAAGACCGGTCCAGGAAGTGTCAACAAGCCTCCTGACGTTGTTGTGTTGAGAAGCCGGACGGCCGCTGCGACAGACTACTCAATCCAACCCGTCGGCAACACCTTCTGCTCCCCAAAGTAGAGGCAAAGCGAAGAAGCGGGATGTGCTGGACCTCGCCGAAGAGGTTGGGGAGGGTCCTGCTCCCAAGAAAAGTGGCCCCAAGAAAAAGTCCGGTGTGTTTATGAACAAGGACCGTAAACTGGTTTTCAAGATGGACAAGGAAGTCATTCTTTGCCGCGAGATCTAGCAGCGAGTAGTATCTATTGGTCTGTTTTTTTTTGTTTTTTTTTGTGAAGATACTGAGTCTAACACCATTTTAATTAAATCCGGACTTTTCGCTTAAATCCGGACCAAACTTGATATACGACAAAATTGAATTAAATTAGATTAATCAATAAATAATGTTTAAAAACAAATATATCTAATCATATTTAATCATTTAACTTAGAAATGTCAAAATCAAAGGGCTTAAAAAACTGTTGATAATTGAGATTTAAATGTAGCAAGACTTTTAAGAAGTTATCATTATACAAATTGGATGACATATTAGTTATAGCCAATTTAATTGTCAAGGGGGTCTAGCCTAATACAATTGAGATATCATTATATTTGTAACATGGTTGATGTTATAGTTCGAGTCAAAGCGTCAATATTGACAAGTTTGATCATTAAATTGAAATTTTATTGAATCAGACACTTAGCAAGCAGGTATAGGATTTAAAACAAGAAAAAGTGTCGATGACAAAAAATTATTCACATGTCGATAGGAACTATCAATCAAATATCCCAATCAATCTATTGTATCCAAAAGCAAGAATTGTTTTTCTTCAATGAGCTTCAAACATGGATATAAGCTACTACTGATATGATTTATGATAAACATATTTAATGTCAATGAAAAAAATATGCAAGTTTGTATTTAACCTACAAATACTTTCAATCAATATCCCAACCAATCTATTGTACTACCCAAAGTTATATCCTACATCTAAGCTGAAAACTAAATTTAATTGATACGCTTGAAACATTTGGATTAAGTTTTAGGATATACTACCCTCGTTTAGGTCTTCAAAAGCTACTTGGATGAAAAACAGATTTGGGATAGAGTATAAAAATAATCAATTGAGGATCTCAACTGTGACTCGAATATACTCTATTCTACCCCAAAGCTCGAGAAAACAAATTTGAATGAGCTTCAAACATTAGAACGTGGTTTTTGGGGTAAAAGGGTTTAGGGTACTAAGCAAAAAATCCACAAGAAGTAAAATTTATGGAAGAGTGTTTAGGACCTATAGAATCATTCAATTAAATGTCACAACTATGATTGTATCATATGCCAGTGCTAGAAGCTGTTTTTTGTAATGAGCTTCAAACATGGATATGGGGATTTTGGGGTATACTATCCTAGTAATGGACAAAGTTCTTGCTACAACAAACTTACCAACCTTGCTTTTTTACGGCCATACTCGTTTGGAATCCAATAAACATGGCTAGCTAGCAACAGTCATCAGACATATTGATACCAGATTCAATATACCAAAAGCTTCAACACCATGAGACATCTTTCCAAATACTCAAATTTGTTAGAGTATTAATCGAGATCAGAAGACAAATCGATGATATTGCTTGTGTGCTTTGTCTTCTTGTAACTATTCGTGACATGTTGATAGGAACTATTATTCAAATATCCCAATCAATTTGCTGTATCCCAAAGCAAGAAAAATTGGTTTTTTTCAATGAGCTTCAAACATGGATATGACCTTCTACGGTATAGGGTTTATGATAAGCATAAATGTCAATGAAAAAAAATATGCGAGTGCGTATAGAACCTATAAAAACTTTCAATCAAACATCCTAACCAATCTACTGTACTACCCCAAAGTTTTAAAATTTTGCTATTAAACCTACACACAATGAGGTCCAACTATGCCCACTAATAATAAGCTCTTTTGTTATGACCTCTATGAAATATAATTAACACATGAGTGTGTTATTGATAGGCATTGTCAACACCTTTAGCAACCTAACCCGTGCACATTGATACATATTAAGCTAGCAAGTTAAATTTATTGTTCCTACAATTAACTAGTTAACGCACATTTTTTGTGAGTGTATCTTGACACACATTGTCAACACCTTTAGCAACCTAACCCGTGCACATTGATACATATTAAGCTAGCAAGTTAAATTTATTGTTCCTACAATTAACTAGGTAACGCACATTTTTTGTGAGTGTATCTTGACACACATTGTCAACACCCTTAGTGCTCAATCTAGTCCACACACAATGACCACCTAAATATGCATATTAAGCTAGCAAGTTTTTATTGTTTCTGCAATTAACTAGAAAACACACATTTTTTGTGAGTGTATTCTTGACACACATTGTCAACACCCTTAGTGCTCAATCTAATCCACACACAATCACCACCTACATATGCATAAGCTATTAAGTAAGGGTACTTATTGTCACTTTGGACCCTAGGTCGAAGTCGTGTATTCAACACACCCTTAGCAACCAAACCTACACATAATGACGACCTAATTTATATCAATAGTATGAAGCTAGTAGAGTCTTATTGTTCCTGCAATTGATCAACTGTTAATATAACACATGACTCATCTATTCTTGACAAACATTGCCAACATATAGAAGTCTTACTCAACAAACAATATGGTATCAAATCTACACACCAAGTTTGAACAAAAATTTTAAAATCACATACTTGACCATAACACATAAATATCCATGCAGAACGTATTCACAAAGTTCCAAACAAAACAAATATATTTAGATGACGAACAATCTATTCAACTTTTGAACAATTTTTGTTATGTGTCATACTTCGTCATAACATGTAAGTGAGTATGTAGAACATACCAACAAAGTTGAACAACCAATAAAATATAAATAGACTTGAATCTAATGTCAAAAATATTTTTTTGACGAAGTTATGAATCATACTATCCAAACCAAATTTTCAATGAGATGACGTTGACGCAATGTCATTGTTAATATGACATCTTACATCACATTGGTCAATGTCTTAAGATTGATTGATATAATTATCCCAAAGAACTTGCATCCACATTGGATTGGAGATTCGCTTCATCGATATTAGCTTTCGTCTTCTCCGCCTCATTAACACTTATTCGCTTTGTACTTGATCTTGTGGTATTCTTTCTCACGGGCATGGTCCAAGCAATGGTATTGACATGAATCCACTGCGGAGTATCATTGGGGTTGAATTCCCATGTCTTTGTCCAACAATCCTTGTACCTTTCCAAATCAGATGGATTTCCTCCCTTCCTCGGTCTCCACCACTCAACAAGGACTTTTTTGTAATTGATATTTTTTCTATCTCGAATTACATCGTATGAGGCCATTCCCAACCAAACCGGATATGTATGAGGATCCTCAGGACGAACAAGGACGAAAATCCTTTTTCAACGTCTTTGTACGGATTTAAGCCTTCTTTTGGACGATCACATCTTGACCCACAATAAGGAACAACCTCCTCAGCCTCACTGTCACTTGATTCGTCAGACCTTGAAGCATTAAATCCATCTCTCATGTGATTTTCCCGCCATTTTGTTGAGGGCCAAAATCCTTCCAGAAGATTATCTGTAGTATTCTCGAGCTCCAGATCTAGCTCTTCCAAAATATTGCTCCAGTATTCATCGTATTTTTTCATGATAGTTCCATAATGCACATCAATATTCATTCCCTTTCTCCAAAAATCCATATACTTTTTAATTCCAGTTTTGATGACAAATTGCTTCTGCACAGCGTCTTCTTTGTCTCCCCAAATTTGTGTCATGGGAACACGCTTAGGTTCACCCACCGGAAGTGAAGGGGATCCATCATCAAGAGTCTTCCACATTCTAACTGAACCTTGTTTTGGAAGTCAGTCACAATCGGTCGCAGATTTCTTGTATTACATGACAGGCCAATTTGAGGAATGATCCACGTAGAATCGGAAAACATGCATATCTGTCGCTCCGATGAGAGCCTCTTTTCCATCAATAATATGTCCAGCTACAAACTCCTTGAAGTCTGGAACTTCTTGAATGATTTGTGGGATGAACTGTAACTCTTGAGAAACCATGAAATGTTTCATTAGATCTGAGAGCACATAGGTGCTGTTCTCCTTCAATTTCTTTGAAAGATAGCTGAAAAATCCATCAATATCTTCGTGCGTATGACCAACCATCAAAAATCCCAACTGAATCTCTTCAAACACACCTCTTGCTGTGAGCAAAGAAAGAAATGCCAACATCCACCTATTCTTGTTGTCTTTCACACAATTATCCATCTGCAAATATAATCTTCGAGGTAATGGTCGCGGTCCCTTTTGAGCTTCTGGATGTAATGGCTTCAACGCATCCACACACCTAGACTTCCCCCACATTAGCTGCTCAAAACAATCATTCTGGAATGGATGATAAAAAATAATCCTTGATTCTTTGCAAGTAGGTTTCTCAAGTTGACGGAGACAGTTTGCTAAAGAACCAATAGTGAAATTTGGATCTCCCGGCCACAAATCGATTGAGTACTGAGCATATGCTCCATCTCCATGTCCATGAGTTACCATTCCAGTCAAAGAAATTGGAAGCTGACCTAATCCTGAAATCATTTTGTTTGTCGTTTGTAGACGTGGAAGAGCCGTCTTCCGGTGATCCATCTTATCATGGATGATACAGAGGAATTCATTTCCCATCATAGCGGATTCATTTCTCCAACTGTGATAAAGTCTTCGACAAGATTCTTGATGCTTCAAATGCTTGTCTAAAGTCTTTTTATGGGTGAGTTGATCTTGACTTCCCTTCACAAACTTTTTAATAAGATCCTTCAACATCTCACACTCAGTGCATTTTGCAAAAGTACTTCCAGACTTACGTACTTCAACATTTGAAAAAACTCGTTTCCGAATCCGGCTTATGGCTGAGCTGGAAATAGGTTCTAGACCGAGGATACTATTGGCCTGCATCCAAAATGAGAGCGAATCAATTGATGGAGTGGGATACACAACTTCGAACCTGGGTCCAATGTGACTATAAATACCGAGCCAACACAATAATTAATTAATGCATGGTAGTCAAGTGACTCAAACAAATAGAAAATGGGTCACAGTAGTTAAGAAAGAGGAGAACTGTACAAATTACCTCATTGCACTCAACACGAACTTTCTTCCAATTCAACTCAGCGGGTAGTAGCCTCAGAGTATCTCGCCTCCCATCGCCAATGTTCCTCAATTTGTGGGGCATACAATCACTATTCCCGTTGACAATTGAAATGATGTTAAATGCATCGCATCTTTCACCAGTTCATCTATGGCTGCTCCATTGAACATACTGCAACTCCCAACCATCAAACCCCAAACATTCCAGTCCTAGACCCCGTCATGACAGTCATTACCCAACTCAATTCCTATTGAGCAAGAAAGCTGAAGCCTAAGTCATGCCCGGCACCCTAGAGATTCTTACCATCTTCAATAGAAGTTCAATTACAAGTGTTTAATGCCTATCACAGCTAATCTGTGCTAGGTAAGGGTTAAAGACTCATACCTGCCAAAAGGTACCACTGGACACAAAGCATAAATGGAGCCATTGCTGAACAGAAAGAAGAACTGAAAACCACTAGAACAACACCAGAATTTCAAACCTCAATGCATGGAATCTTAATATGCCTTCGCCTCTTCCATCATGTAGCTATAACATCCTCCAACAGATAACGGCCAAAAAAGACTGTGGACAGAAAGAAACTTATAGCATCCACAGACACCAGGAACTAGATTGATCATGTCCATGAGACACACGAGACGACTGCTTTAGAGCTCCTTATAGCCAACTTTCCTCAAATTTACATGTCTTTACAAATGTAACCCATAGATCCTCAAATGATATCCCCTCTCAGAGCGAAAAAAAACTTGGTAGCCTGCTCAGGCTCTTTGGAACTCTTCTAAAATGTTGTAAACTTCCAACTGTTGTTTGAAATAAGAATGAACAACAAATTGTAGAGTTTTCCTTCATGAATTAGTGTCAGTCTTTTACATGTATGGAGATGCAATCCAACACATCATTTTGTCTCTTCACATGTTTTGATACGTTGTTGATACGTTGAAAGCGACGTCGTCTCAAGGACAAGAATGTGAGACAAGAATGTTCACAGAGTATGCACAACATGGACTTGTCAAGGACTTTGACCAGACGCAAAGGGAAGTGGTGAAGCTGCTAGACCATGCTACATTTACGAGTGCTGAGATGAAGCGCCCGCTCATCAATTCATTCCATGACGCTCAACATCAACGGAGAAAATCCCCAGAAAAGCACTACAGTTGCAACTGCAAGCCTGGTTGGCCTTTGTTGGCGGTGTTGAGGAGGAATAAATTTCATCAACAAAATTACTGCCGAACCAGGTTTCGGTGAACCCTACTTGATGGCCTTGTGAATTCATGGCAGTGCAGAGCTAACCGAACTCTTTGCACCAAAGAATGTCTGTTCTCGCAGGAAGCACGATATCAAGGAGAGTCTCATAATGGATGATTTTTTCTCTCATTCACGAGCCAAGGTTAAGATGGATGAGATATGTCCAAGAATAATGAATGGATGGAGAACGGATTCCGGTCGATGGATGAAGGGCAGTGGCACGCATGCTAGCAGCTCTGACACGCCCGTCTCTCTCTCACTGTCTCTCGTCGTACCTGCCTGCCTGCCTGCTGCCTGCCTGCTTGCCGATCATTCTTCTGCAACTTCCTCGCAATCTTAGACGAGTCAAAGATTTTGAATTTGTGGCTGGTTTTAGATTTTTCAAGGAAACGTTGCATCTCACCAGTGACATGTTTTCTTGGGGGGAGATATGGCAACCCTTGCTTGTCTACCGCTTTCCCTTTATCTGAAGTCCTTAATATGCGCGCAACGCTGAATTTTTGGACATGATGTCTTGGGGTCGATTTAGTACGGGGCGGGGGAAGGCGTTTTAGGACTTTGTTTGATTGTTTCTACGCCATCCTTACATTATTGAGACATTGTGTACAGAACTCGTGGCTCTTGTTATGTGTGTCTTTCATGTGTCTGGGAGCTTTCCGCTGCTCTTAGGACGTACTTCCTGATATTGATGTCCAGTGATTGTAAGAGCTGCACCGGGTACTTCAATCGTATTCGAAGACTTCGCAGGAAAGAGTGATGCTTCGGAGAGAGATGACTCACTCAAGGTTTCAGCGGGTATCTGATGTAAGAAGTGCAATATACGAGGGCTGTGGAGTCGGTACTATGAGATCAAGACCAAATCTTGGCCTATATTTTCTTGTTGCATGAAGCCCAAGGACTTTCGGATATGGAGGCTTTGGAACTTTTAGACATTGATTTGGAGGATGATAACTTGTTGTGTACCCCAAGTCCGGAGAATAAGGATGCAGAGTCTGTCCTAGGCGTGTCTCCACCATCACCTTCTCTCATTAGTGGCAAGAAGAAAGGGTTACCGTCTGGAGAGGGAAACAGTTTAGGTGTGATATCCAAGGGAGAGTGAATAATTTGAAGTGCATCGTTCATTGCTCGCACTATTCCGGTGTGGTATCTATGGTGTTTCTCTATCTGCGTGCCTAAACATTCATAGAGGTTGTTTCGAGAAACATTTTGTATGATGACTTTGAGAGCATGTTGTGACAACTTCTATCCAAATGACTTTTGTTTACTCCCAAATTTTGCACGCACATTGCATATGCTATCATTCAGCATATGGCTTCAGAATGGAAAATTAAAAAAAATCATGTGCAGGCGAAATGCAGTTTTCCGTCTCTACGACACGTGCTCCGTTCAACACTTGAATGACCCATTGAATGAACTTGGTTCAAGCTAATATTTGGTCCACATGTGCATAAGTATGTTCAGATCACATATGCAAAGTTGCAACCCACACGAGCAACAAGAAAAGATATTTACATCAATCGATTAATTTGATGTATACAAAGTACATCATGAGAATATCTACAATGCCCCTCTACGCGATCCCTGTCTCAAATGAACCCTATTTCAATCATACATATCCCACTCATGCTGTAACCGGAGGTCCCAATCATCCCGGGAGAACTCGTATGATGCAAATAGCTCGCTGCCAGCCCTAATAGTCCTACTAGAACATGTCATCACAAACATGTGCATCCCCTGACAGTATACCGCCGTATGACCACAAAAGCTCTCATGTCCATCGCTTCACTGGTCCCATACTACAGTGGTTCTCCTAGGATGACCAAAAGAACTGTTGACCAGCCCAGCAACATTGCCAAAGATATCGGGGTCACCATCATAAAATCTGATCTCAATGGGAGACAGCCCCCGTCTACGTACATCCTGTCCGTTGACACACAAAATGTAGGGTAGGATATATGGGGCTTCGAGGCGTAATGTACGGAACTCCCCGGAGGTGTAGTATGGATCGTAGTAGGGAAACAAGTCCACCATGCTGTTGCTCCCACGAGGAACCACAATATCATTGACCATGAATAAACCCCGACCCATAGCAGGGTCAGTAGCGGCTCTCACAACATACCGTCTATCCCAATACTCAAACTCCACATTCTCTCGGATGGGAGTAGGAGGGTCGAGATGATTCCCCAAACAATGAGGCTGAACGGTCCTCAGTAACATAGTCCTATGCGCTTCCCATCGGGGGCGAGGATCCGGCTCAGGCCGCCCAAGCCGAAGGGGAGGAAACCCCTCCAAATGTACTATGACTGAATGTTAATGAGAAGGGGTGGAAAAAGACTCACCTTTGCCGCATCCGCAATCAAGTTCTTCGCGTAATGTTTTTTGACAATATGCGGTCGCTGCCTCGGTGGTCTGGTGCCACCCGGCGGTATCCGTGCCCAACAACTTAGTGCACCAACACTCAATCATGTCGGGGGGGTCAAAGATGGACGTGCATGGGTGTTGTGCCTTTGCACTAGCAGGGCTCTCACCACGGGGTGATCCGCGAGGGGGCAACCCGCGGCGCGCCCGACTCGATCCCGGAGTGGCAACATCCTCCGCGTCACCTGAAATTTGGCCCCAGTCCCTTCTACGATTGTGTCCGCCAGCCTATATTGGATCAGGTGCAATGGATCGTTCCTCACCATGAAAAATGGTCGCTCCTCGGCCATAATCGATATGTGGTACTACCTCCCCATCTTGCCGATGTTTCCTCACCATCACATCCTAATTAACACACACCATCAGCACTTTCATTTCTCAAAAACCGTTGGCGAAAAAACCCTATGTCTCTTTTCCACCTTACGACAGCAAGGGGTCGCTATAGCCTCCCGGCGCTACGCCCCAACACCGGGAGGCCGTAGCGACCCTGCAAAATTCAAACTCCAAAACCCAGTATCAAAAAAATCCTATAAAGAAAAAAGCAAATCCCAAAAAGACCAGTCCCACATTGCCTAAGGGCCTGGGCCTTTGCCTCAGCCTCCGGACTTTTAAAATTGGTAAACAAAGGCGGAGCATCCCTCTGGTGCTAGAGAGCCCAAGATAATAAATCCCTCCTCACGTTCTATCTTCAGGTTGCCCACACCATGGAAAAATTTACTGAGACCCAGCGCTTTGTGCTTATCAGATTGAACCACTTTTTTGGATATGTAAATCCTAATTACACCGTTTATCCTTTCAACCCCACGACCCACAACCAAAATCGCCAATCCAAAACCCAGCACCATAAAGAAAAACAAACACCCTACCCCAGTACCATATGAAAAAAAAAAAAAAAAAAAAAAAAAAACACTAAGAACCCCAAAAGGCCCTAAACCCTAAACCTAAAAAGCCCGAACGTCACCAACTGCGACGCATTTTTATTTATTTGTGAGGCTGGTGGTCGCACGCCGTCGCACGCTGTGACGTGTTTTTTTTCATTTTTGAGGCCGGGGGTCGCAAGCCGCGATGGACCTCCGTCGCAAATTCCCACTTTGAATTTTTTTTTAAAAGGCGGCGCAGGCGTGCGATGGCCGGGCGCCGCGCCCTTTTTTTCCTAAGTGCTTGAAGCACCTCCTTCCCCCCTGTTTTCATTTGCTATTTGGGAGAGAGGGAGTTGAGAGAGTAGGGTTTAGGGTGGAGGAGAAACCAACCTGGTGCTGAGCCGAAGGAGGTCGCAAGGTGGAGCGGAGTTCGCCCAACGCCGTGCTCCAACGCCCAAGGTAGGCACCGCCTCGTCCCTCACTTTCTCTCTTGCTCTCTTGCCCTAAACACGGGCTCACCTCTCTCTCCCCTGTGTGCTAGAGACGTCGCGGAGAGGCGGGAGAAAAACCCGCTAAAGAGAGAGAGAGAGAGAGAGAGAGAGAGAGAGAGAGAGAGAGAGAGAGAGAGAGAGAGAGAGAGGCGTGGGTGAGCGGGGGAGAGTGACCCTGCAGTGGCAGGGACCCGCGCCGTTGGCAGCCACGACAGCTGCGGCAGGGGCGCCGGCTCCACTACCAACAACAGCAGCAGCAGAGGTAGGTTAGGGTGAAGATATGGTCTATGGCTTTGTCTCTGTCATGTGGGATCAAGGGAAAGATGTCGAGAGTTGTCCATAACTTGTATGTCACACCCAAAGTGAGAGAGAGGGAGAGAGGGAGAGAGAGGAAGAGATGACGAAACCAAAATAAAAAAATAAAAAATAAAATGGGGGGGGGGGGGGGTGACTGAGCAGCTGTCTCTGTTTTGATTTTTTTTGTGAGTAGCACAAAAGAGAGGGAACATATATTTGTCATGTCAAGACAAAGACAAAGACAAGACCACTAGGTTCTTTGTCAATAAAAGAAGAGACATGTCAGCCACTTTACAGTGGCACTATCCATCAATCACCAAACTGGAACATCCAGAATTTCCTTCATACACCACATGGTGTGTATGTCAGTATTTTACAGAAACCAAAGAGTAGGTTACCATAATGATTCAGCATCTGCAAGAATCAAAATTAAAAACATAGGCAAGGGTGGGATGGTGGGCTCTCATCCACACCATGCATTCATACCTGCAGCTGCAAATCATAGTACATGATATAGCAAAAACACCACATTTACACCAGATCTGACCATGTTCTGACACCACGCCAGGGGAGAGGTCTCTTTTAAACTCCCTGGCTGCTTCAAAAAACCAGTTACCATTAATGACAAAGCAAAGAGCTGGAGACAAAGCAAAACAAGGCCTACAAACTGATGTGTATGTCCCACACGAACCATCATAATCTTTGCCGTCATTGCCATGTTTTATTATCAAGCTGAAAACCAAGTAGACCAGGGCCAAAAAACTGATGTGTGTGTCCCACAAACCATCATAATTTCTGCCATCATTGTAAGGTTAACCAGGGCCTAAAAACTGATGTGTGTGTCCCACACAAGCCATATTCAGCACCTGTATGTTTAACCTAACAGGTTGGAGACAAAGCAAAACAAGGCCTACAAATTGATGTGTGTGTCCCACACAGACCATCATAATCTTTGCCATTATTGCCAAGTGTATTAACAAGCTGAAAGCCAAGTAATCCAGGGTCTAAAAATTGATGTGTGTGTCCCACACAAGCCACCATAATCTTTGCCATCATTGCCATGTTTATTAACAAGCTGAAAGCCAAGTAGACCAGGGCCTAAAAACTAAGGTGTGTGTCCCACACAAGTCACCATATTCTCAGCCATCATTGAAAGGTTTAACCAAGGCCTAAGAACTGATGTGCGTGTCCCACACAAGCCACCATATTCAGCACCTGTATGCTTAACCTAACAGGCTGGAGACAAAGCAAAACAAGGCCTACAAACTGATGTGTGTGTCCCACACGAACCACCATAGTCTTTGCCATCATTGCCAGGTTTATTAACAAGCTGAAGCCAAGTAAACCAGGGCCTAAAAACTGATGTGTGTATCCCACACAAGTCACCATATTCTCAGCCATCATTGCAGGGTTAAACAATGTCCGGGAAGGTACCCAAAGGGCTGCAGCAAACTATAACATGTAGCACCTATATGTTTACCCTAACAGACCGGAGGCAAAGCAAATCAGGGCCTAACAACTGATGTGTGTGTCCCACACAAACCACCATAACTCAACCACCATTGCAGGGTTTAAATAATGCACGGGAAGGTACCCAAAGGGCTACAGCCTCCTCTACAATCCTCATGGTACCCTGCAGCACTTAGCAATCAGCATATTAAGTGGAAGCCCTCACATGTGCCCGTCCCAAAAACAACCACAAAGCGTTGTGAGTTAGTGAGGATGCACGAGGTGAATGGCAGGCTTCCACACTTGCTATCGAGGTCAAATACGAGGTTAGCTATTTCATGAGCATGAGCGACATGAGCGGAGTAGTAAGACAATCGGTTTTCATGAGCAGAAGTACAAATTTTGGAAATAAAAAATACTAAACAATATTATTTTAATGGAATATGTCAGAACAATAATAATATAATATTCATTGTTTGAAGCTGAAATTGAAGTTTTGGGAGCTGTGCTCATGATATTTCGTCTTGCGCTCATGGAAATTCCGAGTGACATCTGTAAAAATGGCGCCAAATTTCACGGTAATAGGTTCCGCAACCGAAGAAAATTGCGACGTATTTCGCGGCAATAGGTGCCTCTGGCGAAAAATGGTGCCGAATTTCGCGGTTACAGGTCCCAACATGTCAAGTGTGTTAGCCAGAAAATTTGGAAATGTTGTGCCGAATTTCGGGAGATGGTGCCGAGGATTGCATAGATGTTGGGCAGTTCAGGGCCATGTCACTGGAAATTCGGCGCCATTTTTCCAGACATCATTCCCATTCATGTTGGGACTTAGCCAGTTTTTGACCCAAAATAGGGAAATTCAGCGCCATATTTCCAGAAATGGCCCCCACAACTGCTACTATTGGAACTCAGTTTTCTGGAAGATCTGCAAATTTATCCTACCGCCATCTTATTATGGATTTTGTTTCGACATTGAACTGCCACTGGACGTCAACGGATATCCAGAAGTCCATAATGTGTTTGAAAGAGATTACTTTAATATTGCCTATCTCATTCCTGGAGTTTTGGGGTGCATTTCATTACACTACAAAACAATGTCTAATGCATAAAAATGCAATTGCAAATATTCATATGGTGGATTCCCTTTGCCCCATCAATGATTTCTGGAATCCCTGCCGAGGAGTTTGTGCAGCTCGTTCATGCTCAACGCTGGTGCATGAACAAAGTCATCAATACTCAAGTTTATCCTCAACCTCTTCAGGTAAATGTAATACAGATGCTTGTATGGATAATACTTTGTCCCCTTCTTTGCTTCCATCAACGAGAAGTCCGTACAATTGCAGGTCGGCTCCACTCCGATTGTAATTGTGTATACGTGGTCGCGTACAGCTGAACCGGCCGTTGCCATCCGATAAACACGCCCAAGGCCGGGTGCGGGTACGTTCCGGGAGCTCTGAATAGTGCAAGCCATCCCAAGAGCATTGGCAATCCGAGTCTCATTCAACTTGTTGGGAGGGTGTCGTCTCTTCATTCTTCTGAATCGCATTGTGGGATGTGCAAAATTGTCCAATCCGTCTCTACTGGACCTCGCAGTTTGCAATGGTTGGGTCTAAGGAACTAAAAATGGGTGGGCCGGGACCTCTGTCCGTTGCACCATTCGAAATCATGCTGCAGAAAGAGCATCCGCCTCATTCTGAGAGAGGTTGCAACCCGGTGCAACAGGCCAAACGCCCGGAGGCTCCGGCATTCCCTGAATCTCGTACTTGGGCTTGCCAAATACACAAATCATTATGTCGTGCCTACCAAACCAAAACGTCTGCGTTGTGGCATGAGAAAATCTGGGAGTCAAAAATCTGCCGCTGAAACAAGGTGCAGGTACAGCACCGTGTGGGTTCCTTCGAATCATCTCACCACAACGTGCTCTCGTATCCACCCGGATGGCGCAGCACTTCCCTCGAAATGCCGGCAATGTCCTTGCAATTCTCCACTGTGACTCCGACACTCTTGTCTCCACAATGGGTATGTTGTACTGCGTACTACAGATGGCTTGTTATGTTCCTCGGGCACGTGCCCTGTGCTCAAAGGAGATGGCGATCTTGAATGTGCAGGGCTTGCGGTGCTCGACGATACATCCTCGGGCAACATTACGGGACCACGACGGAGCGTGCGACTATTCTTGTCAATTCGCCATGAATCCTCTTCTCCGCCAGGTGCCTCGTCAAGTCTTCATCTCATTGGACGGGTGTGAACATCTTCTTCCAAGTGTTGGCCTCTTCGAAGCAATGGCGTGTCTCGAAGGCCCTCTCGCAAGGCTGCCGCCCACTTCCGAGGATTCTTCGATCTGGAGGCAGTCCGCATCAGCATTTCCTGCCTGTCCGGCCCCAAGCCCCACTGTTTCCCTTTCAAGAACTCGTTGTACCTGCATTGCTACATAATTGACCTCACAATGTCCTTCGTTGTGGTAGTGAGGATGTCCACCAAATGCGTCGCAGAGGAGGCACGCTAGGAAGAATGTACTGATTCGGCCATGTTTGTTGTCGGCATGTCGATGTCGGAGTCCAGACATATTTGCTGCACATGCACATTCTCAGGTTACAAGGAAGTTACAAATAATGCATAATATTGAACAGGACGTGAATTTGTCCAACTCACCTCTCGCATATAGTCGCCGAATCGGAGGAAACGATAATGCCACCATGCTAGCCAACTGACCATTGTTCCCTCGTCTGATTTCTTTACAACACCTGACGTTGTCTACCAAGCCCGTATACATGCAAATTGTGTTTCTGCATCATCCAAGGTGGGAGCACGCTTCCACGCAAGACACATGGAACGGTGCTCCTCTCTGAATTCTAGCGCCACGAGCCTGGTTGTGTACTGTGACAAGCTCTGCAAAAAATGGAACCCACAAGATCTCTCCTTGCCTTCCATTGGAACATTGGGGTCTTCCCCGTACACCCTTCGGATGGCAACCCAATTTGCTTGTGCGTTGTCCGCCATGAAACCACGGAAATTGGGCGGGGGCAATCCCGCCCTGCCCATCTGTTTGTTTATTCCCTGCCAAAGAAGCATCTCCGATTGTGTGTCCTCCCATTTCATCTCACAAATAACAACTGTCATTAGCATCCTGCAGTGGGGGTCGTAGACATGTGCACCCATTGTCACCCACTGGTGATTTGTAATTCGCTTGATATGGTGGAAGACCCAGCTGTTTGACAAGTCCCCACTCGTCATCGAGTGGACCAGTTCCACGCCGCTGCCAGGCCTACACGTTGACATTTTGAATACAAAACAACAATCTGCCTCAGTCCCTTGTCTTGGAAACCTACTTCCATGAATGTAGTCATATCCACATTGTCACTTTACCTCCAGAATGGAGTGCATATCCGAGCCTCGCCCAATTCTCTGTTTGTAGGAGACAATGTGGTTTCGGACATTCGGTGAACAGACGTGGGTCACTGACTCCAGCAAGGCCTCCATTTCCTTCTCATCGAGAGGGACTCTGTCGGAGCCATCTTCCGACATAATTCTGGCCAATGCCATCTTATGGGCGGCCTGCAGCTGTATCTATTTGGGTTTGGCACCAGGTCTCAACTTAACCTCCTCCTGAATGAGCTGCTCTGCCTCCTGGGCAGCCTCTCGTGAGTTCCCCCTCGCCAATTTGTGACAATGCACACCAACGTGTATGCAAGGTCGTGTGAGGTCAGGGAAATGGTGCAACACATAGAACTGCTTGGCATTACAAACAGACAGGCAATGTGGTGGTTCTTTGCAATGCGCAAACTTAAATGTGGAGTTTGGAACCTTTTCCTGAGCTTGAAATGGTTGATGAGCTGTGGCTGTCCAATCCGTCTCGTTCCTGTGACCTCTGGATTTAAAGTGGAAGCAAGTTGAGGAGAAACACCGCAGCGCGCCCACACACACAACGTAGCGCACCCGTACACCATCGAGCATCTTCATGCTGGTGGTTTTGGTGACGCATCAAGGATGACTGTCATGTTTCCTATCCATATCTGTCAACATTCCCGACGCCCTCGAATAGTCCGTTCGAGGAGGGAACTCAAAGAAGATATTGACCTCGACGTCTGCAGGAAGGCATGTCACGGATTTAATTGTGAACTTGCTGTAGTCCAGCCCAGCCAGCTCGGAGCGGTCTCCCTCCGTCTGAAGCCCTCGCAATATATCAAGAATGGATCGAGTTCCTGAGCTCGTGCTGGGAATATGACTCCCTCGTCCGCTGATGTCCATTGAGGACTTGCCTGATCTCCAGGATGATCTTGGAACTTCCATGACCTCGTCGGAGTCGGACACGTTGTGAACAACCCGGTTCTCGCTCATCTTCATTGATGGGATCGGCTGTGGATTAACTTCGTTGCGGATTTCTCTCTTTTGAGGTACCAACTCTCTGATTCGCGGATTGTTTTGTGGAAGGCGGCAGGATAGAAGGCGCATTTGGCGGGCAAATGAAGTCCCCAACAGCCCTGTATATGACGCTCTCCGATGGTGGAACTCGCCATTCCCTGCCGTCACCAAAATCATCGTGGAGCACAACAATACTTTCGAATACAACTCCATTTGAATCCTTCATTTCCTCCTCCAGGAATACTGACTCCGGTTTTCAGGTGGTATCGAACGCAGAGATATTTCTCCATCACCCGACAGATCTCCCCTCTGCACGGAAATGTAGCTCTATGCTCGTGAGGTGGGCAAGTTTTTTTGCCATGGGAGATGTGCACACAAGACTGCCAGGATGACGTTCGGGCAAGCGCCCTGGGAGAAGGGGGGATACAGCGAGGTAAAGCAATGCAGGGCCGATCTTTCCGAGCGACGAAGCATATTCACGAATCCGGCGAGCCCACTCTCCCAAAAATCCACTGTCAGAGTGTTGATGAACCTTGTCTCCGGAATGCGGCCCTTGACCTTTGCGCAATAACTGCCAATGGTATGCAGTCAAAAGGCTGGAGACCTGTGCAGGTGCGCTGCGCAAACCAATAATTGTGGCGTCTGACGAGAAGCGTGGGGGGCGAGCGTGCAAGCACCTTCCCCATGGATAGAGGGTATTCACAGGGGTGGCATTCCAGTGGGTCTGATTGCAAGCTTGAGTGCTAGACCCTCGCAGCCAAAAATCAACATTCAAAATGCAACATTGCACAAAAAGTGGAACTTTGGTTCAAAGGAAAAAAATTATTAATAATGAACTGTGAGAAGTATGCATGCCCCCACAAGCTGAGGTTAGCCAAAAGTATGCATGCAATCCATGCTCAGCTAAGTTGGAAATTTGCTCCCATGTTGCACTGTTCTCACCAAGAATCTGGAACCTCGATTGGCCTCTCAACAAGCTCATGACTGACAAGGTGTCGTCGGTAGGTGAAGACAATGGATGCAGCCCGCTCCCCTTTGGTGTAGTGGACAACGGTGTCATGTCCTCCGATATATGCACCATCGTAAATGGAGATCTTTGATGTGGAGATTCTATGTCCATAGGACTCATCCTCGTAGCTTATGAGAATGTCCACATAGACTACCTCTCAGGCATGTACGTACACCCGATGCAATCCTCGTAGGCCCACTGGCAGCACCTCCAATGATACAGGAAGGCCGTGCGGCTTTTGGGGATGTTCCATGCAGGCGGATACTGCATATCAACGATTCGCAGGCAGGAAAGCCGCGCAAGCCCGTCCCCGCGAGGCTGATCATGGAAGCTAGGAAGGTACTCAAGAGCGGACAGGTGGACCCTCCTCTGCTGAGAGTGGTCTATCCAATCCTGTAGGAATATGAAAATGTCCCCTGACTTGGGCGAGAAGTCCCACGGGGTGAGATGCTTGTTAGGGCAATTGTTGGGATCCCGGCACGCCATTGCCGAGTATTCAAAGGGCTGCCAGGAAGCATAGAGGGTGCGCAGGGAAGTGGGAGTGTGGGAGGAGAGGAAGTGAGAGGAGCTCGGAGCGAGGAACTCGGAGCGAGGAACTGGTGTTGATGTCTCGGTTCGAAACGCAGCGGGTGACGTGGGAATTTGGACAAGTGGCAAATAAAAGCGCAGCATTTAATATGCCCGTACCCGAGAATGAGGCGCAACATTTACTTCATGGTCGGCTCCATAAAACCGCTCATCCTGCGAAAAACCTCCAGGGTAGGAGATGGCGCCAACATGTTCATCCAAGTCCATCCCAAGATAGAAAAACGGCGCCAAATTTCCATGCGTGTGGGCTCTCATGGAGTCGAGTTGGGGGGAGAGGGCTCCACGTGGATGCCAGAGTTCATCCCCCGGATGGAAAAATGGCGCCGAATTTCCATCCGAGGGGGCTGGGATGAAGTCGTCTCGGGGGGAGAGGCCGACACGTGGCTGCCACAGATCATCCCACGGATGGAAAAATGGCGCCAAATTTCCATCCGAGGGGGCTGGGATGAAGTCGTCTCGGGGGGAGAGGCCGACACGGGGCTGCCAGAGTTCATCCCACGGATGGAAAAATGGCGCCGAAGTTCCATCCGAGGGGGCTGGGATGAAGTCGTCTCGGGGGGAGAGGCCGAAAGGGGGTTGCCAAAGTTCATCCCCCGGATGGAAAAATGGCGCCGAAGTTCCATCCGAGGGGGCTGGGATGAAGTCGTCTCGGGGGGAGAGGCCGACAGGGGGTTGCCAGAGTTCATCCCCTGGATGGGAAAATGGCGCCGAATTTCCATCCAAGGGGGCTGGGATGAAGTCGTCTCGGGGGGAGAGGCCGACACGGGGCTGCCAGAGTTCATCCCCGGATGGAAAAATGGCGCCGAATTTCCATCCAAGGGGGCTGGGATGAAGTCGTCTTGGGGGGAGAGGCCTCCACGTGGATGCCAGAGTTCATCCCCCGGATGGAAAAATGGCGTTGAATTTCCATCCGAGGGGGCTGGGATGAAGTCGTCTCGGGGGGAGAGGCCGACATGGGGCTGCCAGAGTTCATCGCTAATGATCCAGGTAAGCAATTGAGATCCATTGCTTGCCCCAACACCTGACGATGGGATGATGGAAAAATGGCGCCGAATTTCCATCTGAGGGGGCTGGGATGAAGTCGTCTCGGGGGGAGAGGCCTCCACGTGGATGCCAGAGTTCATCCCCCGGATGGAAAAATGGCGTCGAATTTCCATCCGAGGGGGCTGGGATGAAGTCGTCTTGGGGGGGGAGGCCTCCATGTGGATGCCAGAGTTCATCCCCCGGATGGAAAAATGGCGCCGAATTTCCATCCGAGGGGGCTGGGATGAAGTGGTCTCGGGGGGAGAGGCCGACACGTGGCTGCCAGAGTCCATCCCCCGGATGGAAAAACGGCGCCGAATTTCCATCCGAGTGGTCTAGGATGAAGTCGTCTCGGTGGGGGAGGCCGACACGTGGCTGCCACAGATCATCCCACGGATGGAAAAATGGCACCGAATTTCCATCCGAGTGGGCTCAGATGGAGCCGTCTTCAACCATTTTCAGTTGTTACTTCACTTTTTTCGAGTTTTTTTGTATAATACGACCCTGAACATACGGTTTTCTCCCTTCGGACCACTTTTTGTGTACATTATCCCTACAAATTTCATCCGTTGGATAGAAATTCGGCGCTGTTTTTCCATCCAAGGGCGCTCCAACTTATCCTGAGGATGGAAATTCGGCGCCGGTTTTCCATCAAAGCGCCTGTGCTTGACTACGTCTCGGTCGGAGGGAGGGCCACGTGGCGCTCCTACTTCATCCGCCGGATGGAAATTCGGCGCCATTTTTCCATCCAGGGGATTGTGGATGAGGACGTCTCGGGGGGAGGGAGTGCCAGCTGGCACTCGGTCTTCATCCACTGGATGGAATTCGGCGCCGTTTTTCCATCCAAGGGATTCTGGATGAGGACGTCTCGGGGGGAGGGAGTGCCACTTGGCGCTCTTCTTCATCCACCGGATGGAAATTCAGTGCCGCTTTTCCATCCAATGACTTGTGGATGATGCCGTCAGGGGCGGAGCGAGCTCGACGTGGCGCTCCGACTTCATCCGCCGGATGCAAATTCGGTGCCGTTTTTCCATCCAAGGGATTCTGAATGAGGACGTCTCGGGGGGAGGGAGTGCCAGTTGGCGCTCCGACTTCATCCGTTGGATGGAAATTCGGCGTTGTTTTTCCATCCAGCGGGCTGTCGATGAAGTCTCGGGTGGAAGTTGGGACAGGTGGTGGCGGGGGGCCGAGCTCCATACCTATGACATTGAAGGGCGCTAGCCAGCATTCATTGTCCGCAGCCGTTGGTTTTGAACAGGACGTTCCGCACGGATTCCGCGTTGCCTTCTCGGATACGCATGGAACCCCTGACGTGACAGGTGGATGAAGTTCCACTCGAGGCCTGTACGCACGCATTCTGCAGGAGATTTTTCTGTTACTCGGACTTATGCCACGTGGAGTAGGTCCTGGCTCTCCTGAGAGAAACCCCACATCCAGACCGCGGCGCAAACTCAAACCTTTGTACTACGGGCCGCGTCCAACGTCTTGCATGGCCAAACTGAAGCTCCAGCATGAGATCCCCTTGTCTTGCTCACAGCCCGCGCCAACTGAAGCCGAGCACTCTCAGGCGAGCCCCTGCTTCCTCCTCTCTATGTAGCATGTGCGGTCGTCTGATTGGCTTTGTTTTGTTTGTTTTGGCATCCTTCTGCGTGTGCTTCTGCATGTGTTTTTAAGCCTTCACTTGGTTTTGCTTTCATGGTTGTTCCATGCCACTCCCTACTCTGCCTCTCACGACTGTGGCTCGTTTGGCGATTGTGGCGCTCTTGTTGGGGATGATAGAGTGAAGACAAGCTCGACACGGTGGTGGTATCGTCGACAGCTCCAACTCCTCGAGCACTCACTCCAAAAGCAACTACTCATCGACCGCAGTCCGATAGTCATCGGAACCAGTCTGCAGACCACGTGCTTCGTATTTTCGGGTCGCCAAAGCGGGGGCGTGAGGGCACACAGGAACTAGGTCCTTTTGCTGGTGGACGGGAGGCCCTAGAGCGGGAGTACGCCCGAATAGGCATTCGGGAGGTTGGTGCAGCCAGCATGGCAGGTGCAGGGCGTCGCATGAGGACAGCAGATCCGCCAATCCAGGAAGCTGATGCACGTGCACGAGGGCTCGCCCATGCAAAGAAGAAGAAGAAAGCCAAGCACATGCAATCCCCGGCGAGAGAGCCATCATAGGCTGCAGAGGGGGTCTGAACAGAACACCCACCAAGGCGCATGAGAGTGTGAGTTCCCCGCAATCAAAGGTGGTCGTCCTGGAGGCCTCCCCTGCCGCTACGCCTAGTAAGAAACAGAAGGCCCATGAGAGGGCAAAAGAGAGGGCAAGAGGAACTTCCGGCGGTGAATGAGGGAGTTGAGGACGACGAGAGGGACCTTTCTGACCAGGATGACATCCTCTCGGAGATCCCCAAACCCCAAACCTGGAGCATACAGGCTGGATTTGGTGGTCCTGGTGGGCTGCCGGAGAACCCCCCTGCAGCAAACGTCATGTCGAAGGCCAATATGAAGTTGGCCGCTGCCAAGATGTTGGAGGCAACCCATAGCAACATTGGCAGGGTCCGAGGCATGGTCTACCCGACAAAGCTTCGGATTCCTCTCTGCCGCTTGGTATCATTGCAGGTGGTCAGACCTGCCCTCCCAGGCGATATCAACAAGCTGAAATCCTCTTTCCGGGACGGATATCGAATGGGGTCTGCCGCGTTTTATGTCTCGATTGAAGAACGACCACGGAGCTTCTCGTGCCCACACTTTTGAGGAAGTGGACAAATAGGGTCCCCATTGGCAAAGGCGAAATGAGGAGTTTGAGAGATTGATTGCTACTGATCCTATTTTCCAGCACTTGTCCGGGAAGATGTTTCATGTGTGGGACGGCAACCATCGCCTCCTGGCATGGATGGAGCACATAGCCCAAGCCCACCCCAATGACCTAGATTGGCATTACGCCGTGGAGTGTGTTGTGCTAAAGGTTGCGGGGCCAAAGGATCGCAGTCTTCTCAAAGCTACTATGGCAGACATCAACTCGTAAGTTGCAATGCCTCTTGCACTGGAACTTTGAATTTGAAACACTCATTTCATTGCCAATCGTCATATTTGTTGCAAATTCTCATTTCAGTATCATTTAATGGAAATGTGGCATTGCAGGGTGAATGAGAATGCCTTCATTGCCACCAACTTGTCCCTCATGCTCTTCCAAGTGAAGGATGTCGGGAAGCAGGGGGTGCAAGAGTTTGCCAATTCGCTCAGTATCGACCTCCTGCGCAAGTCGGAGGCAAAGGAGGACAGAACCTGGTATGAGCATGGACGCCATGGTGGACTACATATTTCAGGTACTGCGATATGCTCTCTTCTTTTGTTGACGTAATCAGTCTTTGCTCCCCCAATCGAAGAAAAAGTGTGGACCAAGATTTCTAATCTTATGTGCGCATTGTTGACAGACAAAAATTGAGCAGGATTTGGCACATGCGAGGAGGTTCTACATGGAGTCAGAGGAGAAGAAACTAACCCTCCTGGCACTGGAATTGTATCTCAAAGCTGCGGAGGCGAAGGCTCGCATCAAGTACAAGTCGCGGATGGTGAAGTATGTGGCCATTGCTGATCCCGCCCTTGGTGCCGACTTTCTGGTGGAGGTGGGGAAGCACTACTCCTGCGTTCTTAAGCCCACGATGACACTGGAGAAGCTGCATTGTCTAGCCACAACCTGTGTGGATGCAACAGAGAATGTGATACATTCTTAACCAAATTCTCTTGTGGCAACAATCCGTTTTCATGGTGTCTTGCGCTTACTAATATGCACGCTGGTTGGACAGACCCGGTGGCTCCAAATCTAGAATGGGTCCCAGAGTACACGGGACATGTGGGGCTTCCCAAAACCCGACAAATTGTCCAACCCCACATTCGACATGTGGATGAGCCGCATGACATGGTGGTTTCAGGTACTTTCCCACGCTTCATTTGGCGCTTCTACTCTTGTATCGGGTGGATTTCCTATATTTCTTGAGGAATGTTGTCTGATGGAGAATCTCCGCAGGTGACAACGAATGCGTAAGAGCAGCTTGACACCCACGCACATCAGTTGAAGCTGGAGATTGCAGGAGAAGCAGAGAGCCTCCGCGACTATGTGACGAGGTACTTTCTGCTGTACAAAACCGACTTGTTCTTTCGAGAGATACCGCATGCCTGGAGGAGCCACGAGTTCACCGACCAGCCGAACGCAGATAAAGCGGCAATGCGCCTTCTGTACAGGTAAATATGTTGTGCTCCTCTTTGATCCGTGGCCATTGTAGTCCCTAGAGTTCCTGGATGTAAAACGCCTAATGTGGGGCAGACAATTCGTTGTGAAGAAATGGCTAAGTCCCTGGGGTGGCTGCCCCCGAGACTGGGAAAATGGCGCCAAATTTCCAGTCTCGGTGGAAGCCACCCCAGGGACTAGCCATTTCGAAGCCCCGAATCTGGAAATTCGACGCCATTTTCCCAGCTTGGGGCCCAAAATGGCTAAGTCCAATGAGGGGCTCGCCCCGATACGGGAAAAATGGCGCCGAATTTTTGGGGCAATCTGGAAATAATTAACAGAGATGTCCCTACCCCCTTTGTTATCCTTGTTGTGGTGATGTATGTATTGCTTGGCTGAATCATAAAAAGTGATTTACAGCCCGCAACAATTATTAAGGATGTTGGGGCAACACTTTACCAGTGTTACTCCCTCCCTTATGAGGGTTGTCAGAGTTATTCCTTGCCAAACCATGGCCTTCTGCTACAGTTTATAGGCATTGTTGAATTGGGATGATAAGGCATCAATACCTGATCCCTTTGTACAAGCTGTATTATATACCAGTTTAAATGAATACTGACATGAAGGGTTATATAAATCTGAGGTACCCCAAACATGAACTCTAACCAGCATGATACCCATGGGGTTTTATTAAGTTCAATGGGATCCTGCCTATGGACACTAGCCTTGAAGGTATTAGGGAAAACTAGAATGATTATGCCAGTGATGTTTCCTTCCCTTCTGAGGGCTGTCTACGTGGTTTTGATTCAGGAGCCTAAAAACAAGCATAATACCATGTGAAGTTACTATGAACACTTGAATTCCAGCCCTGGAAATGACTTGTAATGGCTCTTTCCTTGTTTAGGGCTTTCAGCTTGGCTCTGTTTTTTAAGGCTTAGAAACCAGAATAACACCTTTGTGGTGATTTTTGGGAACACCTGAATTACAGCTCATTGTCACCAGACAAGGTTTGACATGTTACACAGTATGGTACCAGCTGTTTATATAATAAAATCTTGCAATTATATGGATGCATGATATGGATGAGAGCCCACCATCCCACCCTTACCTGGTGTTGCTTTGATTCTTGTAAATGTTGAATCATTATGGTAACATGCCCTATGGTTTTCTATAAAACAATGTCATACAATCCATGTGATGTATGAAAGAAATCCTGGATTTTTCAGTTTGATGGTTGATGGATGGTGCCACTGTAAAGTGGCTGACATGTCTCTTCTTTTATTGACAAAGACCGTAGGGGTCTTGTCCTTGTTTTGTCTTGACATGACAAATTTATCTTCCTTCTCTCTTTTTAACTTTTTCTGCCCCCTCTCTGAGCTCTCCCTCTCTGTTTTGATTTTTTTTGTGAGCAGTACAAAAGAGAGGGAAGATACTTTTTGTCATGTCAAGACAAAGACAGGACCCCTAGGGTTGTTGTCATGAAGAAAAAGAATAATCAGACATATCAGCCACTTAACAGTGGCACCATCCATTAGTCAGCAAGCTAGAAAATCCAGAATTACCTCCATGCACGGTAATGTGTTCATGTCAGTATTATTCATAACCCAAAGAGTACTTCACCAATGCTGATCGACCACCAGTCATGATCAGGATACACATTCAGAGGTCTGGGTGGGATGGCGGATACTTGGCCATACTTTGGCCTTGATGTGTTGCACGTCAAATGGTCATACAGATTTACAATCCAGATTGATTGATGTCCGCAAGCTGGAATCCAAGCATACTTACTCAAACCCCATGGGTGTCATGGAGGGTTTCTAAAAAAAAAAACAAAAAAAAAACTTGGGTACCATAGATTTAAATATCTTGCCCTGCCAGTATTTATTTAAACTGGTCTGCAGCACAGCTTGCCCCCACAGGGGAGGGGGATATGTCCAGTTAATTTTCCAGATCACCCCTATACCATTATTTCTTGCTACAGCTGAAAATCAAAGTTCATGACACAACAAGGCAAGTATAAAGCACTGCATACACACCCTATGACAGTATATGACACTGCTAGCACACCCTATTCACACCATACCACATTTGACCATGTCATTACACCATGTCCAGGGGGTATTTCCACTTAACCACCCTGGCTGCCTCAAAAACCAATCACCAAATATATTGCTGCCATTTTTCATTGTCAGCCGATTGGCCACAAGCAGAATCTTCACCATACCCTGGCCTAAGCATCTAGCTAACAAAGCCATCTGGGTTGGAACATAACAGGGGTATTTTACCATCATGGGTACCCGAGTAGCTGCAGCAAACAGCTCATTGCAGCCCCTCCTTTTGTTTCCAACTACCATAAGGCAAACAAAGCAAACTAGGGCCCGAAAAACAGATGTGTGTCCCACACAAGCCATGATAAACTCGGCTATCATAACAAAGCAAAGGCCTTCCATTGGCTGGGCCGGAATAGCCCACCCTAAACAACACTAAACTTGTTCCTCATAGATAAAAGAAAGAGGTAGGATCAAGAAAAACCATAGGGTAGTTTAGTTTTTCAACATTTTAAGATGAATTCATGGCCAGCAACCCATTCCACAGCTCTGCAACCCACTTGGCATCCAGCAGCACCTAGACATCAGTACATATTAAGTGGAAGCCCTCACATGTGCCCGTCCCAAAAACAACCACAAAGCATTGTGAGTTGGATGCACGAGGTGATGGCAGGCTTCCACACTTGCTATCGAGGTCAAATACGCTGAATCTAAGTACAGAGAATGCTAAAGAAAGCAGGGAAGCAAAACAAACAGAAAAAAAAAGAACATTTTTTATTGTTTGGGGGATGGTCGCCATCTCTCCACAAACCCAGCGGTGCAGGGAGGTCTCCGCCAACACCACAATAGTGCTACCTTAACCAAAGCAAAGCCTTGCCAAGCACAAGAGCAAAAAGAGCTTTGTCTCATAAGGTAGGGTTTATAAAGGGGGGGAGAGAGACTTCCTTGTTCTACCAGGACGCCGCCATTCATCAAAGATCCAAAGGGAGGGCTCCTAGGGAAATTCCACAACCAGGCAGGCCGGTACCTCCGCCAGCACTGCCTATGTTCCCTTGTGCAACCAAAAAACAAACAGACGAGGTAGCGAATCTTCCCTCATCTCTAAGCCACCGCCATCGCCTTAAAGAGCCCGCAGAGGCGGCACTCACAAGAGCCTTAAACACTCCAGGGATCGGCAGCTCACGGGATCTGCAGCACGAGTACCATCACCACCTCCAAGCTGCCATCGCGCGCATTTTCACAGCGCAAAAGAAATAAACTAGGGTTGCGCAGGGCTTTACCCTGTCCAGCTCGTCATTCATCCCTTTCTAGGATGAAAAACATCCACCAGACTATATACCGATGGACGTTGTCCGTTTCACATTCAGGGAAGATGAAAAAACATCGGGCGTTCATCCTCTGCCTTGAACCCGACGGATGTGGTCCGTTTTTCATCCAGGTTAGAAAAAAAACTCGGGACTTTTTCATTCATTTATACCTGTCTTGAACTCGACGGACGTCCACCGTTTCCCATCCAGTGTGGATGAAAAAAATAGGTACTTCATAATCATCCATAGGTATTTAGGTCCGGTTAGATAAAGTCTTTTTTCATCCAGGTTGGATGAAAAATGACGGGTACTTTACAATCACAGTATATTCCGGACGATATCCGGGTAGGTTAGGATGAAATACTTCCCTGCAGGTAATATGTTCGGGTTTTCAGCCCAATTCTTAACTATGGGGGAGACCATCCTGCAGGTAATTCCTTTGGACAGAATGTTGTTGGGGCCTATATGTACCTCTATTTGCTCCATTTTTTAACCTTCAGTGAATGGCGTGGTTTCCTGAGGTGGTTCCATTCTGAGGAATGGCTGGTCGACGTAAGGAGGCACTGGCGGACCCTGTGGAGGCTTGCATGGGGCCTTGGAGGCCAAGTTTCATGAGCTCGTGGAGGGCGGTTTGAGGAGTGTCTACAAGATGCTCTCATGGTCATGCAAGTGAGAGAAGTGAGGAAAAAGAGGGTGTTGGGATGAGAGCGTGTTGGGGATATGCATTGCTTTAGCTTCCCTTCCTCGTAGCTTTCCACCTTCTTTGTAGGCCGGGACCTTCCCGTAGGTGAAGGCAAGAGTCAGTCCAGGTTTGGGCTGGGTTGCAGGAGCGACACTATGGAGTTGTTTTTGGTGTGGGGGAGTTGTTGTTTTCATTCTTGTGTTTGGATCCCCTCCACACCTGCATGCTTGATTGTGCGCCATGCTAGCTTTGTGTGGGCGCTTGATTTTTATAGGTGGTTGACTCGGGCTTGATCGCCGATTCAACCCTAGAGCATGCTGTCGATGGTGAGGCTGGGTTGATGATCAGTCAGACCATCTTTGTTTCTCCTGTGGTGAGGTTGGAGGTGATGACCAGCCAACCATGGGAGTGCCTGCGGTGGATGCAGGTGTAGGTGCAGGCTATGTTAGGAACCTAGTATTCCAAACCATAAGCCGCATCAGGTTCTCTACCTGGATACCTTGTGGAGAGGGGGTTAGAGACAGGTTCATGACCGGTTGAGTGTCAGTTTGTCAACATGGAGGTGCCACTAGTTGCTGGGGAAATTGCCGGTACGAGCACTAGCAATACTAGCGGGTATACGAGACGGGGTGTGCGGTTTAGGCCACCTTCACCTCCTGTGTCTTGTACAGAAGGTTCTGATTCGGATTGTGAATCAGGAGGACTCACACCGGCGGTGCAAGTTGTTTCCTTGCCATTGTTGTGGGACATAATGGAGGAGATGTATGGAGCCACCAAGGGGCCACGTAGGTACTCTGGGGCGGTGGGCACCATTGAATTGGATGATTTTATCCAAGAGTTTGATAGTTGGTGTGACTTGCAGCAAATGCGCAATCCACAACTGTTTACGCCTTTGATGGCATGGAAGGGGCTGTTTCAGCATCTTGAGGGGCCGCCCATGGATGATTACCATGAGTTTAGGCGGGGGCACGATGTTGAGATCGAGGAGTGGAGGATGTACTGGTCACCCAACTATGTCTCCATCACTAGAGGCACTAGAGGCACAAGGGCAGCAGCCACACCGGCAACTACACTAGCAGTTGCAGTTGCAACAGCAGCTTCCACAAGCAGTAATGGGACTAGTGGTACAGCAACTATGACGTCCACCCAAGCTACTGCTGCACCAGCACCAGTGGCCGTGTATGCCTTCAACCGTGTTGTAGAGTTCTTCGAAGAGTTGAGAAGGAACTACCAAGGGGTGAGGACAGAGAAGTTGAGGAGCTTGCAAGAGTTCCAGAGGAAGCCTACTAAGAGCTTGAGGGAGGCTTTCACTCGCATGAGGCGCTTGATTAATGTAACCTAAGGGGTTACGGAAGCTCAAGGTCCAATTCTGGTACGGGATATTGGACAAAGAGCTGAGGAGAAGGGTGCGGAATACAACTCTCCTACAAGCGGCCCAACCCACCTTAGCAAATACGTTTTTGCTGGCAGAGCGGATAGAGCTCAACATGGTGGAGGAATGAGTGGTCATGGTGGGATTTGGTAAGAAGGCACCACGAGATAGTGGTGCTCCTAGCCAGCCATTACCTCAACGTGCTCAAGGCAAAAATGAGGTTAAGATGAAGCGCAGGGAAGGCAGAGAGGACCTCAGATGCAGGGGTCTCTCCCTTCATTTGCAGGCCAACAATGGGCGGATGTGGTGTGCTGGACATGTGGAGGACCCCATCTCAAAAAGGATTGCCTAGAAAGAGGCAATGGTTTGGCACCGGCACAGCATGCACTGTTGCAGTATGGGCATTGTGGCAAGTACGGGCAAGGAGAAGCCCAGTGCTATGGTTTGCATCCTGAGTTGCACCCAGACCAGTTCCAAGGGAACAATGGTGGCCGGGGTCGAGGTGGAGCAGCCCAGAGAGGACGAGGTGGCCAGACATGAGGTACAAGCCAAGGGCAAGCTCAACATGGCCAAGGACACGGAGGTCAGGGTGTTGACCAAGGCATGGTCAACCGGCTTCAGCAGCTAGAGCAGAGGCTCGATGCCATGGCCACAGCTCAGGTGGTACCGGCTCCAAGGCCGGATGGTCCACCTCCTGCTCCTGAGGGAGGAGATATGGGAGGCATGGGATTCATGTGCGGGGCAGCACTACCACTAGTGAGGGGTGCCACTACCACTACCACTATGGGTGGGGCACCACTACCATTAGTGATGGGTGCCACTACCACTACCACTGTGGGTGGGGCACCACTACCACTAGTGTCGGGCAGCACTACCACTACCACAATGTGCGGGGCAGGACTACCACCAGTGCAAGTGGAGTCAGCTGCGGCAGTGACTCGAGGAGCAGCTGTGGCAGTTCCTAAGCCACGGGGTGCAGAGGTGGAGTTGGATCCACAGGGTGGGGAGGCAAGCCGTCAGGCCAGGCTTCCTCAGTCATTCACATTGGCAGAGAAAGTGTCGACGCCGTCCATGGCACCTAGTTCTTGCTCGCCTGTTACCAAGGCGGAGGTTACTATGCCATTGGGGAGAGCTACACGGGCAGCACCACTACCTAGTGTTGCCAAGGCTACGGCAGCTAGTGTGCTGCCGGGGGCGGCCACATCTGTGTGCCAGACACCATTATTCTCGGATACCATGATTGTGACGCCGGGGGTAAGACCGGCTGAGGTGTTCAGGCTGGCAGCTACACTCTGTGAGAGTAGGGAGGTTACTTCATCTTCTGCGGATATAGTGAGAGGTGTAGTGCCGGAGGGATCCTCGGATTTGAGGATCAAGACTGCCACGGCGGCGCCATGGCAAGCTGCAACTGCCAGGTTGATGGAGCTGCCAGCTAGGCCAGCCATTGAGCGCGCCATGGTGACATCTGGAGTTGTCATGTTAGACAACCAGGATGACATTTTCTGTTTGAGTGGACCGGCAGACAAGATGTACAGGCCGCTGCGAGTCTTGTTGGACTCGGGAGCTCAGCCATTGATGCTGGGCAGCGCTACTATTGCAGGCTTGGGCCTCACGGAGGTGGATATGGAGCCGTGCCTTTTCAAGATACAGACATCTGTGGGAGGATCGGAGCAGGCTCGGGGCATCACACGGCGTGAGTTGGCTATCAGACTACAACTGGATCATCCTATAGATAGCTCAGTAATGAGAGCCAAGGCCATTGTGACAGACGCGGTCTCGTACGATGTCATTGTTGGTGGAGCAGTGTTGTACCCCATGGGCTTCACCCTGGATTTTTGGGAGGAGTCAGCTTCCTATAGGCCTGGATGACAGTCAGGGGAGGGCCAGCGTGTGTAGCTCCCTGTGACGTTCATAGGAGGAGTTGCGGTTGCCCAGCGAGGTAAGATGCCGACACTAGCAGCATTCACAGCTGTAGTGAGTTGGCCTGGAGAGTTGCTTGAGGGCAACGCTCATTCAGAGGATGTGTCACCTCCGGAAGAGCAGGATGACATGTATGGTATGGTGGAGTTGTCTGACATGGTTGCTCACACTCCATTGTGGGGCTCGAGCAAGGATTTGCAGCGGGTTGCTGATTGTCGTGTGCAACAAGCCTGGGTAGAGGTTTTTGTACCATCAAGAGAGGAGGACAGTGCGGGGATTGCACCAGGACCACCTCAGTTGTCACCATTGGACACCACACTGATCGTGTGGCAGTGTCCGAATGAAGGCATTTGCCTTCTGGATTTGTTTGGCGGGATCAGTACCGGATTGGCTGCTGTTCTATAGGCAGGTGTACGAGTTCGGCGTTACTTGTATGTGGAGATGGATGAGACTGCACAACGCGTCTCCCTACGCCATGTTGCTCAGTTTGTGCAGCAGTACTCTGAGTTGTTGCCGGTGTCTGCAGTTCGTGGATATCAGCAGGCCTTGCCAGCAGACATTTCGTTCCTGGGGGCGCAGGATTTGGAGCGGATTGGCTCCATTGATCTGGTAGTGGCAGGTTGGCCCTGCCAAGGGCATTCATCAGCCGGGCATGACAATGGATTGCGAGACTCGAGGTCGGGTCTGTTTTGGGAGATGGTGCGGGTTTTGCGCCACTTACAGCTTCATCAAGCTGTATCTCCAGCATACATCTTGGAGAATGTGCCACTGATGGGCGATTCTTAGGCCAGGGTGATGACCAGTGTGCATTAAGTCCGGTCGTGGCTTGGGTCAGCAGTGTTGCTGGATGCAGCTGCAGCGGAGTCACGGGCTCATCGTCCACGGCTATGGTGGACTAATTTGATGTCACCCGCACTGCTCAAGCATGCATTTGATGGGGTGCAGCGGCCAGCACACCTCACAGTGGATAGCATTTTGGACATAGGGAGGCAGTCTCAGCGTGTGAGACACGATGACCATTTGCCTTTGGCAATGGTCAACAAGGTGGGTCAACCACGAGCAGCACTACCTACACTGCTCAGCTTCCCAGGATCGCATGCTTTCCGGGATAGTGGACCTGGCCTCCTGTGGGATGTTCAGTTGCAGCAATTAGTGGAGCCTAATGCCGACGAGCAAGAGCGGGCTATGGGTTTTTCCACTGGGACCACAGCGGTGTCGTCTCTTTCTGAGGCATCACGTCGTCAGGTATTGGGGCAAGCGATGGATCTCAATTGCTTGACCTGGATTATCAACTTGGCTATGGCTGAGCAACGTAGAGTGCGGAGTGCATTTCCCTTGACGGTCTCTCTGCCTACCGAGACGATACAGGCAGTGAGTGGGGGCGAGCCGGTGAGGACCACGGGGTGTAGACATCCATGGCACACGTGGGAGGTGCTCGAGGTTCAGAGGGAATTGACAGCCAAGGCGGCTGTGATGGATGAGGTTGGCGATTCTGCTTGGGTTGAGGAGGTCCTCAAGGATGAGATAATGGGGCAAGATGAGGCCTTGTCATTGACTGAGCAGTCAGGGAGTACTACTCAAGAGGTTGAAGCATAGCAACCACGGGACGCGTCCTCTACCTCTAAGTCTGCTGGACTTAAGGTTGCAGTTACGGAGGACAATTGGGAGCCTGACATTGGACCCAGTTATGCGGCTTCCAGCATCCCACGGCTACTCCCCCGCCAAAATTTGGACCAATCAAAAATGCCCCCCCCCCAACTTTTTTCTTTTTTCTTTGTTGCCCCCTTTCTCCCTCTCTTTCCCTCTGCTGTACTAACAGCCTGCACAATGTTCACTCTGTCCTGACCGAAGGAGGGGAGCATAGCTTCTGGCATGTTGTAGAGTAGGTCACTTTGGAGAGCTGAAAGTTAAGAATTACGAGGCTGAATGAGGTGTTGAATACTATGATCTTCAATGCCTTTGTGTTCTGCCAGGTGGGCTACTCTAACTGTTCTGCCAGTTTGTTTTGTATTTTATACAAATAGAGAGGGTAAGGAGGTAATAGTAGTGGAAGGAAAGCCTTGGGAAGTTTTCTTTGCCTATAGGGCAAGCCATGGCCTTTCGGGTAAGCATGATGGACTGGATGACTGTGGAGAGTAGGTGCTTAGAGTGTAAGGATAGTGCTTAGACGGGGAAGAGGCGCTAATTTATGCCAACTGGAGTTGGCATCCGCTTTCTTCATGTTCTGTTGAGGGGCTAGGTGTTTGATGTGTTGGTCATTATGATGCACAATTTAACTCTGGGAGTTTTTCTTCAGCTGTAAATTGTATTTTTGGAAAGAATTGAGCTCTGTTGCTTGTTGACAAGTAGTTTAGGCTTGGTTATTCAGCAAATTGTGCACTTCAGAAAGAGTCGAGCTCCACTTGTATTCATTCATACTTAAGGTAACAAAATTTCTTACTGTCTCTTTCCTTGGTTCCAGATCTCTACCACTTTTGCTTCCTGCGGTAGAGGAGGGAATCTTCAATGATAACTGGTGCATCCATCAAAGCTCTGTGGAACTTTTGGGTGATATGCTGTTCAAGATATGTAATTGTTGCATTTCACAATGTGAATGCAGTTTTCAGGCCTGCACTGCTGAGCTGAAGCAGATAAAAGAAAATAACTTTGTAATGTCCACAGGGTGCCACAAGGGCCCATGAAAAAAGAAATGATCATTTCAGTTAGAGAGTGGAAATTGTAGCTATTTTCCATCTTTTCAACTGAGTGGTACTGTCTTTGGCTGCCCGAGAAAAATACTTGCTAATCTGGCACACAATCTCACAAGGCTTGATGACCTTGGACTATGTAAGGTGGCAGGAACTGAGCAAATCTGCAATCTGCAATCAAATGAGCAATCTGGTGGTTGAGAAGGAGCCTAGGCTACAACAAAGGGTGCTCATGGAGGGTGTTTCTCTCCTGACAACCGTACGTGTTGTCTTGCTGTCAGTCTCAACAAGTACTGCATATGATTGGAAGTTGTCTTACCATGTTGAACTGGAATAGAAAGAACATGAAGAACCCCGAAGTTGTTGTTAAGAAAGAAGTAAAATTGGAAGAGCATGCCAAAGCAGACAAGCAGAGGGATGACACCAAGACCAACAGAACGTCCCATAGGAGCCATGTCAGCGAATACGCAGAATCAACCAGTCTCATGGTTGTCATCATCTGCCATAGCCATTCCTCACATGTCAGATCAGACTTTCAGCCACCTTTCATTGCAACCAAAGCAGAGTTTTGACCCTTAAGCTAGGGTGATTGCAGATTGGGTTTGGGTTCATGCTGTCCACTTTTGTGAGCAAAGCTTCATCTGCTACAACCATTGGGTTCTTTGTCTTTATCATTGGCTTACTCACACAGGTCTGTTGAACACATCAAAATCAATTTTTTGGCAAGTTCAGATCATCAATGTCTATTGCTAGGATGCTGCAAGTGGAAGTTATACATGTTTAAATTGTGACAAACCTACGGATTTTTGGTGTCTGTGAACTTGCATACTTTGCTCTTGCACCACAGTGAGGATTTAATATGAAATTTTTGTCTGACAGACAATCTAAACATCAGTGTAGAAGCTAAGCATAGTGGGTTACCTGGCAGCTGGTCACTACATTTGGGTTTCCTTATTCCAAGTCCTTCTCCGTTGGCATTCACTCTGTGTGGTCTATATTCCCACCCAATCTACTTGTGCTAGGCCTTCCGTATTTTGGGGATGCCACAACCACTAAACAAGACTGAGGCATCAGCTGGTCCGGTCAAAATATATGTTCAACGTACGACAGTGATTGTGTTTTGACTATGGTGAGTTTCTCTCCTCTTGTGTGGTGCGAATTCAATCAGAATGGGTGGATTTACTTGGTGTGCTTCAATTGAGTAAACTTGTGATTCTTTCAAGCCTACTATCACCATGCTGAATGTCTGTTGTAGGACTTTATGCAGATTCTGTTTTAATACTAAATGAACATTAGGGTGAAAAAATTCTTGATGTCATAAAGAAGATGACACAAATTTCACACATCTTCAATTGGAGTGATTATGCAATGTGAGGAGTGTCAAAATGATGTCGAGGTGATGTACACTAATATGACATGTAATTTGTCATTTATTCATGTAGATTGAGTTACAAATTCCACACGACATTTGCATTTAACCTTCGTACAAGTATCGTATGAGGCCAATGTACACGGATTTCGCACGTTACCGATGTTGAAATCGGACACAACACCCTCGTGCATTAAGCACACGGAAATAGGGTTTGTCAATAAGTTGCGGAATCCGTGCGATTAAGGAACAAACCCTTGAAAATCCGGATTTCGCACAGCAAAGATAAAAAATCCGTGGCTCGGCTTTGAGATGCTCTCCATCTCTCTCCCTCTCTTTTGTGCTGCTCATATAAAAAAACAAACCTGAGAGGGAGAGAGGGGGCAAAAAAAAAAAAAAAATAGAGGGAGAGGGAGAGGGAGAGAGTGGGAGAGAGTGGGAGAGGGATCCATAACCATATTTTGTTCTCTTTTTTGCACTCCAAAGTTGAGTTATCTTCAACTTCATGCACTCTTCATAAAGAGTTCTTCAAAAGTGACCCTAGAAACGCATGTTTTTTTTTTTTCCATTTTTTTTTGTCCAATGTTTTGCATGGATGTAGTGGTGCAAACCCCGATGTCACATAAACAAAATAGAGCCAAAAATAAAATCATTACGCTCCTCAAAACCGCAATCTTATATATTCTAAATGCAAATATTCATTTTAAATTCATTTAAATTCGATTTAATTCAAAATTGGTTCAAGGGTGAGTGCGTCGTTAGGGAGGCAAATGTTTTTTTTGTTTTTTTTTGTTGAATCTTTGCACTGGTGTTGCACACATATTCAAACACATGTGGGCAAAAGTTAAGCTTGAGCCACATCCGTTTAATGGGTGCAATGGCATGAGAGGATTTTCTTTCACAATAAACAAAATTGGTTGACATGGTGAACGCGTCCTTGGGGGGCAAATGATTTTGATTAGGTTTGAAATTTTGCATGCGTGACATTGCGCACATACATGTAATTATTGAATGACATATTTGATGCATGCACACATTGAAGGTTGTTGTTTGCATTTCGCTTAAACAAGTTGTATTGCTGCAAGGACACATTATAATATATGCCCGTATGTTCATTTGTTCATATCAGGATTTTGTTGTTCCCTTCCCGGTCCTTCCTCTTGGCACCCCATCCAAAAACAACCCAAGTACATCAAGTGGGAGCCGTGGGCAAGAAGCCGCGCCCACCGTTGATGAAGTACCGAACGATGATGATAATGACAGTGACAGTGACAGTGACAGTGACAGTGACGACAACAATGAGGATGGAATTAACCAGGAGGATGTGCAAGCCATGGAGGATCTCTTAATGCATCATGTGGGTGCTGATGCCTCCCATGGAGAGGGAACCCGGCCAATCGATGATCCTGAAATGGCCCCCTCAAATGACATGGAGAGGGAGGCGAGAGTTCCCTTGTACGAAGGGGCGAAAGTGAGTCGAATTTCAACAATCTTACTTTTACTCAATCTTCAAATTCGACTTGGCATAAGTAATGTTGGGATGTCTGCCATAATGCGAACTATTGCGGACTATATCCTTGCTCCACACTTGAAACCCAAGATGTTACGGTCGCGGAAAGAGGCGCGCGAAGTCTTGGACTCTGTGGGGATGGGCTATAAGATTTTTCATGCATGTCCATGTGATAAAACCCTATACTACGGAGATGGTTTGCGTCTCACCAAGTGCCCAAAGTGCAAGAAAGATCGATATCGGGATGATGTCCAAGGGAAAAAAGTACCACGCAAGATATAAGTGTCATTCCCCCTCGCATGGAAATTATTTTCTTTAATCTTCTCAATGCATGTAGAGTGTATTCCACAAAGTTTAGGGTTTAGAGAGTAGTACTCATGCAAGATCTGATTGTGGCTTTGGAAGGAGTGAGTAATATTAGCGACGTTCGATTTTGACCATTCTTTTCCTAATGAGGGAGAGGGTGCATAAAGGGAAAGACATAAGGGTGTTGTATTATGTGTGCTAATGGGAGACTACATGTGGGGGACGTGGGGTATTTCATCCTAGAAAATGCATTACTTTCCGATGATCCCACGATTGAAGGCACACTACCAAAGCCCCTCATTGGCAACACTGAAGAGATGCCACGCCTCGCATCGGAGCCCCCCTCGGGAAAGGTGTGCGGGCCACAAGATTCACAAGCATGGAGACATACTAAAGAGATGTGGCCTTTTTCTCTTGAAGGACCCACGACATGTCCACCTCGGCTTCTCCTCGGATGGGGTCAACCCATACTCTGTCCAGTCATGTACATAGTCATTCCACTTGGCCGGTGACCATGGTGAATTACAACATCCCTCCGTATCTTTCAATAAAAAAAAGACCATATCATGTTGGCTGCCATTGTACCAGGTGAGTGTTCCCATTTCATTCATATTATTCCCTTGGACTTTACATTAATCTTTTGATCTCTGGCGCAATTCGGATGCAAGATTGATGAGTGACATAATCATGGAGTAAGACGTGTAATTCATTATGTAGTATAATTTGCTTATTGGTGGAGCATTGAAACAATGATGTGAATGTCTCACAGGAAACAAGTGGCAAACATGGACACGTACTTGCGACCTCTAGTTGATGAACTTAAGGAGCTATGGAGGGGGGGTCCCGGCATTGGATGCTTCACTTGACCCTATGGCCGGACAATCTTTTCAGATCAGAGGCATCTTGCTTTGCACAATGCATGATTATCCAGGTATATTATGTTTTCTATGAAGAACCCTCGTACATTCACTTGTTAAGGCCGGATAATATTGATGAGGATTGGGATTGATAGAAGTAACGGCGACAGTCTTGTGCACCGTAGTGGGGTAGATGGCATTATGGGCCATGCACATGACAACTTTTTGTCTTTGCTAATGTGGTGGGATGTGTATATGACTAACTGTTTGCTCGGGGCTAAGCACCAAAGGGTACCATGCATGATTGCATTGTGGCGATGATCTTGATGCACATAGCTCCCGCCATCTTCAGAAGATGGTGTATCCCAACTACCGCAAGTTTCTTCCTATGAGCCATCGATGGAGAAGAAGAGAGAAACACTTGTTTGATGGCAAAGATGAAGTACGTCCCCCCCCTGTGACACCATCCGGGCAGTTTTGGGAGGACCGATGGAAGGAGGCCCATGCGGACACGGTCGGTGAAGTGGACGTGCCCGACATGAAGCGACTTTCAATCTTCTACGAGTTGGCATAATGGACGGTACATATTCCACAAAAACACCATCAATATCCTTATGCATGCATGTGATATTGCACATTTTGTATGAGTTACATTCACGTCCAAATATTTGTGTAAGTATTTATGGATGGGGGTATATGTAGGTGTCGTGCGCATACATATCGCTACACAACTATATCGCTGTCCAAACCACACAACACATGTGCATGCCACACACTAGTATACCACTAGTCCAACCACTAGGCTACAACTAGTCAGTCACTAGGCTGCCCACTATGGCAGTCACTAGTCCACACAATGATAAAGAAGAAGAATACAAGCACAAACTCATGCGAGCTCACAAAGCTGAAGCTTAAACTCATGCATATATAAACTCATCACTCAAATACAAGTCAAGCCAAGTGCACCCCACGCCATGGGGAATCCACACTACGGCGCCATAGCTAGGCGCGGTGAGGCTCAACTCGAGAAAGATGAGTCTCCCGCGTTTGCCGTGAAGATAACCACTCCAGGGCCTAAATCTGCCTTGACCCCTGGATTGACACTTGGGCCAATCCCAAATGTCAATATGTAAAAGCTAGCTATTTCCTAGCTAGTTTCACACTAGTGGTAAAATAACTTGACAGCTGTCGTGCGCATACATATCGCTACACAACTACATCGTTGTTCAAAACCACACAACACATGTGCACGCCACACACTAGTATACCACTAGTCCGCCACTAGTCCAGCCACTAGTCCAACCACTAGGCTACAACTAGTCAGTCACTAGGCTGCCACTATGCTGCCCACTATGGCAGTCACTAGTCCACACAATCGCCCCCCTAGTTGGTGCTTAGGTCCCTCTAAGTCTAGGTAGCCACAAGATGTGATAGTGACCATAGCCTCACTAAGTCCTCCACCATTGTCCCTACTACACTCAAACTCGATAGATCAAGAGGCCGGGTACAAGAGTTGCCCCATCGTTAGTCGCCGTCTTGCAACCTGTGAACTTGAGCCTGAGATCTCGTTTATTGACTCCTATGAGCTCGGCCTCCTATGTCTTGTTAGCTGCCTCTAGTCATGTCCACTGCCACTATCCCAAGCAGTGTGGACATAATCAATCTCCATCAGGAACCCTCTCAAGAGGTGGTGTCAAGCATCCCATATGCCAACCTCTTGAGCATCGATCACACACCAGCATGGTGGCTGCCCCTTTGGCAGACCCACAGAGCATGCACCTCAAACCTGCAGGTACCATTGCCAAGTTTGGGTCAACTCTGCCATCGACATTGAGAAGGTGACATGGCGCACAATTACGCATATGGTCTTTCCAAGTCATGCCATCCCGACCCTCCAAGATCAGGACTCCTGAGGGCAACACCTCTCGAACCCTCAGAATAACACACCCTGCAGTAATATCCAGGGTTGTAGGAGCAGTCTGCTGCAAATAAACATAGTCACCCGGGCTAAACCTCCGAACCCCAGGACGATATCCTCCACCACGTATAGTGGCATACCTCAACGTATCACGGTGCTGTGCAATGGCAAGGTTCTCAAAAGCCATGGGCATGACTTTCTTGAACAACTCTGCACGCTGATCACATACACGTACCCACACGTCCGGATCGTCAAGGTTAAGGACTTGAGCAGTGCCCCTACGAATGGCTGCAGGCAAATCCGGCTCTCGGCCAAAGAGAAAGAAATATGGTGAGAATGAGGCAAGTGATGCTTGTTTGTTGAACCTGTAGCCTATGGCTAACCAAGGCACCTGAAGATCCCAATCTCCTAGATGTCCCTTCTGCAAGCCATACTTGCGCAAACCCCTCTTCACCGTCTGAACAACTCGCTCTGCCAAGCCATCGGCCTCAGGATAATCCCGAGAAGTGGTGCGGTGGTCTATCAAGGCTTTATCACACAAAGCCTAAAACTCCCCCAAGAACTCTCTCCCTTGGTCCGTGAGTACCTCAGCTGGAGCACCGAATTGGCTAAGCACACGATCCAAGAATGCATACGCAGCCCCCTCACTAGCCTTGTCAGGCAATAGAACCAACTCAATCCACTTGGAGAAGTGCTCCACCATCACCAACACATATCTGTGGTGGCGCATAGTCAATGGCAACGGTCCTGCAAAGTCAAGACTCCACCTGTAGCCCAATCCCATGATTGGTAAAGGATGCAACTGTGGTATAGAGGCGTTGAATGAAGCATGCACCCTATCACACACCATGCACCTAGCCACAAACTGTTGCACCTCTGTATGCATACCACGCCACCAATACTGCCCCTGCAGTAACTGTGAGTGCGTCGCACTCCAAAATGCCCAACTCCTCATGGGCATGCCGCACTAACCATGCACGCTGTGTGTGGGGTGAGGCACAATCCTCACCCGACCATCATCCCATACTCGGAGCAGGTGTATCCCCTCCTACTTGAACCTCTTGGCTCGTTGTAGGATCCGATCCCTCTCCTTGGCAGTCACAGTGGCTACCGTGTCTCTAGTACGGAGGTAGTCCAACACAACCGAATCCTCATGTATATCTCCACCTGGCTCATCACTAGCCTCAGGGTCCTCAGACACTCCGTCTATAGTCATCCCTGTTGTAGGTCCAACCTGACCTCCCGATGTCAAGATACACAAAAAGGCAGATGCATGCCATTCCGGCACCATCTCCTCATCCGTCTCACCATGCCACCGAGCTCCAGTGTTATCCTGCTGGCTCGTGCATGGATTGCGACTCA
The DNA here is from genome assembly GCA_030704615.1 of Takakia lepidozioides. Classification (NCBI taxonomy): domain Eukaryota; kingdom Viridiplantae; phylum Streptophyta; class Takakiopsida; order Takakiales; family Takakiaceae; genus Takakia; species Takakia lepidozioides. The sequence continues at coordinate 4,687,893 of CM060734.1, forward strand.
ATCCATCCGCATCTCGATTGACCAAACCCGGTCAATGCACAACCTGAAAGTCATACTCCTGGAGTATGAGTGCCCACCGTGCAAGCTTCCCCGTAAGCTTGTCTGACTCCATCAACCACTTGAGTGGCTGGTGATCCGTGACAAGGGTGAAGAGATTGTCGTATAGATAGCACCTGAAGTGTGCCACGGCCCACACTGCAGCTAAGCACTCTCGCTCATATGAGCTGTACTTAGCCTCTACAGCGTTGTTCGAGCGGCTAGCATAAGCCACTACGAACTCTCTTCCCTCATCATCCACCTGTGTGAGCACCGCTCCAAGCCCCAGCATGCTCCAATCCGTATGCAGCTGAAAGGGACGCCCCCTGATAGGTCGTCTCAGGATGGCTCTTGAAAAGCTCGTTCCTGCTCATCTTCCCACTGCCACTCCTGGTCCACCTTGGTCAGCTCGGTTAGAGCCTTTGCAATGGCACTAAATCCCTTGACAAACCATCTATAATAGTTTGCCAACCCCATGAAAGCTCGAACTCGGCTCACATCCGTGGGGCATGGAATTTGTGCAATGGCCTCTATCTTAGTCTGCTATACCTCCAATCCTCCAGGATATATCTTGTGACCCAGATACTCAATCTGGTTGTGGAAAAACTTGCACTTCCCCGGATGCAACTTCAATCCGCGCGCTCTCAAGCGCTCCAATACCACCTGAAGGTGTCTGTCATGCTCCTCCATCGTAGCACTAAAGATGATGATGTCATTTATGTAGCACCGAGCAAAGTCCACCCCTGCTAGAATCCTATCCATGACTCTCTGAAACTCTACAGGAGCATTCTTAAGCCCAAATGGTAAGAACCGCCACTGATATAGGCAATCCTTCCGTGCTCATTGATCCCCCAGAATGTCGTCTTCTGCTTATCCGCCTCCTTGATCGGCAACTGGTGATATCTGGATTGTAAATCCAAAGTGCTAAAGACCTTAGCATGCCCGATGGCATCAAAGATCTCCTCTGGTGTTGGCATGGCATACTTATCGGACTTGGTCTGACGATTTACAGGCCGGTAATCACCGCACATACGTCTCTCCGTCCAATTGCCATAGACATCCTTCTTGGCTGGCATCACTATGGCTGAAGCATACTCTTCACCAGAGTGCTCCACCAAACCAGCCTCCTAGAGATCTTGAGTCCTCATCTGAATCAAAGACCTCTCCATGTCACTATATCTATAGGGTCTTCGAAAGATTGGCGTGTCAGTGGCCAACTCAATACGAGTCTCTTGACCCTTTAGTGCTCCCAAGTCCTTCAAACTGAAGGCAAAGCAATTCTTGTAAGCCCTCAGGAACCGCCGTATACGTCGTCTCTCTCCTCCGGTGACAATGGGTCCAATGTCAAGCTCCCAATTGTCCTCCGTAACTTAAGTCCAGTGGGCTTAGAAGTAGAGGACGCGTCCAGTGGTTGCTATGTTGCAACCTCTTGAGCAGTACTCCCTGCCTGCTCAGTCAATGACAAAGCCTCATCCTGCCTCATCATCTCATCCACAAGGGCTTCCTCAACCCGAGAAAAATCCCCAACCTCATCCATCACCGCCGCCCTGGCTGCCAACTCCCTCTGAACCTCGAGCACCTCCCACGTGTGCCATGGATGCCTACACCCCATGGTCCTCTCATGCTCGCCCCCACTCACTGCCTGTACCATCTCGGTAGGCAGAGAGACCATCGAGGGAAGTGTACTCCGCACTCTGCGTTGCTCAGCCATAGCCAAACTGATAATCCAGGTCGAGCAATTGAGATCCATTGCTTGCCCCAACACCTGACGACATGATGCCTCAGAAAGAGACGACACCGTCGTGGTACCAGTGGTAAGACCCATTGCCCACTCACGCTTGTCAGCATTAAGCTCCACTAACTGCTGCAACTGAGCATCCCACAGAAGGCCAGGTCCACTATCCCGGAAAGCATGCAATCTTGGGAAGCTGAGCAGTGTAGGTAATGCTGCTCGTGGTTGACCCACCTTGTTGACCACTACCGAAGGCGAATGGTCATCGTGTCTCACACGCTGAGACTGCCTCCCTATGTCCAAAATGCTATCCACTGTGAGGTGTGCTAGGCGCTGCACCCCATCAAATGCACGCTTGAGCAGGGCAGGTGGCATCAAGTTAGTCCACCATAGCGTGGGGACGATGAGCCCGTGACCCCACTGTAGCTGCATCTAGCAACAATGTTGACCCAAGCCACGACCAGACTTGATGCACACTGGCCATCACCCTGGCCTGAGAATCGCCCATCAGTGGCACATTCTCCCAGATGTATGCTGGAGATACAGCTTGATGAAGCTGCAAGTGGCACAAAACCCGCACCATCTCCCAAAACAGACCCGACCTTGAGTCTCGCAATCCATTGCCATGCCGCTGATGAATGCCCTTGGCAGGGCCAACCTGCCACTACTAGATCAATGGAGCCAACCCGCTCCAAATCCTGCGCCCCCAGCAACGAAATGTCTGCTGGCGGCAAGGCCTGCTGATATCCACGAACTGCAGACACCGACAACAACTCAGGGTACTGCTGCACCAACTGAGCAACATTGCGAAGTGAAACGTGTCGGGCAATCTCATCCCTCTCCACATATAGGTAACGCCGAACTCGTACACCTACCAGTAACACAGCAGCCAATCCAGTGCTGATCCCGCCAAACAAGTCCAGAAGACAAATGCCTTCATCCGGATACTGCCACACGATCGGTGTGGTGTCCAATGGTGACAACTGAGGTGGTCTTCGTGCAATCCCCGCACTGTCCTCCTCTCCTGACGGTACAAAAGCCTCTACACAGGCTTGTGGAACCGTAATCAGCAACCCGCTGAAATCCTTGCTCGAGCCCCACAATGGAGTTGAGCAACCATGGCAGGCAACTCCGCCATACCATGCATGTCATCTTGCTCTCCCGGAGGTGACACATCCTCTGAATGAGTGTTGTCATCCAACAACTCTCCAGGCCAAGTCACTGCAGCTGTGAATGCTGCGAGTGTCGGCATCTTGCGTCTAGCCCGCTGGGCAAACGGCAATACTCCTATGAACATCACAGGGAGCTCACACACAGCTGGCATGGCCCTCCCCGACTGCATCCAGGCATATAGTGAAGCTGAGTCCTCCCAAAAAATCCAGGGTGAAGCCCAGGGGTAAAGCATTGCCCCACCAACCAGGACATCGTCGAGACCGCGTCTGTCACAATGGCCTTGGCTCGCATCACTGAGCCATCTGTAGTGTGATCTCGGCAGTAGTATGAAGCCAACTCATGCCGTGTCATGCCCTGAGCCTGCTCCAATCCTCCCAGAGACGTCTGATCGGAAAGGACAGGCTCCATATCCGCCTTCGTGAGGCCCAAGCCTGCAATAGCAGCTCTGCCAAACTCAATGGCTGAGCTCCTGAGTCCAACAAGACCCGCAGTGGCCGGTACCTCTTGCCTGCCGGTCCATTTAAACAGAAAATGTCATCCGGGTTGTCTAACATGACAACTCCAGGTGTCACATGGCGCGCTCAATGGCTGGCCTAGCTGGCAGCTCCATCAACCTAGGAGCTTGCAGCGGCCATGGCGCTTGTCGTGGCAGTCTTGATCTCAAATCCAAGGACCTACGGCACTACACCTCCCACTTCTCCGCAGAAGATGAAGTAACCTCCCCACTCTCACAGAGTGTAGCTGCCAGCCTGAATCCTCAGCCGGTCTACCCTCGGCGTCGCAATCATGGTAGCCGAGAATAATGGAGCCTGACACACAGATGTGGCCGCTCCCAGCAGACACACTAGCTGCCGTAGCCTTGAAAACACTAGGTAGGGTGCTGCCCATGTAGCTTCCCCAATGGCATAGTAAACCTCCGCCTCGGTAACAGTTCGGGCGAAGAATTAGGTGCCATGGATGGCGTCGACACTGTCTCCACCAATGTGAATGACTGAGGAAGCCTAGCTGACGGCTTGCCTCCCCACGTTGTGGATCCAACTCCACCTTTGCACCTCGTGGCTCAGGAACTCGGGCTGCTCCTCGAGTCACGGCTGCAGCAGACTCCACCTGCACTAGTGGTAGTGACTGCTGCCAGATGAATCCAGCCTCCCATATCTCCTCCCTCATGAGCAGGAGGAAGTGTTTGTGGGTGTGAGGGGGGAGTTGCTAATAATGAGTGTTGGGTGGTTGAGGGAGGGCCCGTGCGTGTGGCTGGTGTGGAGGATGGGATTGTTGTGTGGACCATAAGGAATTGGAGACGGTACCACCTGAGCTGTAGCCATGGCAGCAAGCCTCTGCTCTGTTGCTGAGCCGGTTGACCATGCCTTGGTCAACACGGACCTCCGTCTTGGCCATGTTGAGCTTGTCCTTGCCTGACACCCCGTGCCTGGCACCTCACTATGGGCTGCTCCCACCTCACCCCCGGCCACCATTGTTCCCTTGGAACTGGCCTGGGCCAACTCAGGAGGCAAACCATAACACTGGGCCTCTCCATGCGTGCTTGCCACAATGCCCACACATGCAACTGTGCAGGCTGTGCCATATGCCAGCCCTTTGCCTCCCTCTGGGCAATCCTTCTTGACATGGGGTCCTCCACATGTCCAACACACCACCTCCGCCCGTTGTGGCCTGCAAATGAAGGGAGAGACCCCTGCATCTGAGGTCCTCTCTGTCCTTCCCTTACTTCACTTGGACCCTCTTGTTGACTTGAGCACGTTGAGGTAGTGGTTGGCTAGGAGCACCACTACCCCGTGGTGTCTCCTTAGCAAAATCCCACCATGACCACTCATTCCCATTCCTTGTCCAATATCCCATACCAGAATTGGACTGCCTGAGCTTCCGTAACCCCTTGGGTTACATTTATCAAGCGCCTCATGCGAGTGAAAGCCTCCCTCAAGCTCTCAGTAGGCTTCCGTTGGAACTCTTGCAAGCTCCGCAACTTCTCTGTCCTCACCCCTTGGTAGTTCCCTCTCAACTCTTCGAAGAACTCCACAACAGGGTTGAAGGCAGGCACGGGTACTAGTGCTGGTGCGGTAGTGGCTTGGGTGGACGTCGTAGCTACTGTACCACCAGTCCCACTGCTGCTTGCTGAAGCTGCCGGTGCAGCGGCAGGTGTAGCCAATGCCCTCGTGGCTCTAGTGCCCCTAGTGATGGAGACATAGTCGGGTGACCAGTACATCCTCCACTCCTCGATCTCAACCTCATGCCCCCGCCTGAACTCATGGTAATCATCCATAGGCGGCCCCTCAAGGTGCTGAAACAGCCCCTTCCATGCCATGAAGGCGTAAATAGTTGTGGATTGCGCATTTGCTGCAAATCACACCAACTATCAAACTCTTGGATAAAATCATCCAACTCGATGGTGCCCACCGCCCCAGAGTACCTTCGTGGCCCCTTGGTAGCTCCATACATCTCCTCCATTGTGTCCCACAACAATGGCAAGAAACAACTTGCACCGCCGGTGTGAGTCCTCCTGATTCACAATCCGAATCAGAACCTTCCGTAGAAGACACAGGAGGTGAAGGTGGCCTAAACCGCACACCTCGTCTCGTGTACCCACTAGTATCGCTAGTGCTCAACCGGCACTGTCCCCAGCAACTAGTGGCACCTCCGTGTTGACAACTGTCACTCAACCGGTCATGAACATGTCCCTAACCCCCTCTCCACAAGGTAACCGGGTAGAGAACCTGTTGCGGCTTATGGTTTGGAATACTAGGTTCCTAACATAGCCTACACCTGCACCTGCATCCACCGCAAGCACTCCTATGGTTGGCTGGTCATCACCTCCAACCTCACCCAAGGAGAAACAATGATGGTCTGACTGGTCATCACCCCAGCCTCACCATCGACAGCATGCTCTAGGACTGGCCGGTGATCAAATCCGGACCAATCACCTATAAAAACAAGCGCCCACACAAACTAACATGGCGCACAGTCAAGCATGCAGGTATGGAGGGGATCCAAACACAAGAAATCAGAACGACAACTCCCCCACACCAAAAACAACTCCACGGTGTTGCTCCTGCAAGGACACCCCAGCCCAAACCCGGACTGACTCTTGCCTCCACCTACGGAAAGGTCTTGGCCTAATGAGAGGGTGGAAACTACGAGGAAGAGAAGCTAAAGCAATGCCTAACCCCAACATGCCCTCATCCCAACACTCTTCCTCTCCTCTCTTCCCTCACTTGCATGACCATGGGAATATCATGAAGATACTCCTCAAACCGCCCTCCACGAGCGTCAAAATTGGCCTTCAAGACCACATGCCAGTCCTTAGGCAGTCCACCAGTGCCTCCACGAGTCAGCACAGGCCGTCCACAGGTCAACACGGGCCACCACAGACCAGCACAGGCCCACACAGATCACTGTCACAGCCGTCACAGCCCACAGCCGTCACAACCCCAAAGCCACAGTCACAGCCTGTCAAAGCCCTACACAGGTCACAGGATCACAGCCCCACAGGCCACAGGGCACAGCCCATCACAGCCTATCACAGCCCGCCACAGCCCCACAGGCCACAGGGCACAGCCTGTCACAGCCCCCACAGCCGTTCAAAGCCCCTCACAGCCCATCACAGCCTGTCACAGCCCATCCATGGCCACTCATGGCAGTTTAGCCACCGAGCTATGGCGGCTGTGAGGAAATCAAACAAGGTATTCTTGCTCTTTATGCCCCACACCACCACCAATAGTAGCTCTAATTCCAAATGAAGATGTTTGCAACCGAACTAAGTGCACAAGCTCCTTTAACTCACAAAACAGCACCATTGATCCCTATGGCGACTACCAACATGGCTGACTTCCAGCCCTTGTAGCACTCATTCACGTGCTTTTCTTGACCATAGCATGCCCTTCGCACCTAACCAGCCCCTGCACCTACTGCCTTCAAGAGTTGTGCTCCCTTCAAGCTTGAAGTTGAAACCCCAACTCACATAGGCCCTACAAGTGCTTTTATTTCACCCCAAGTGGAAACCAGCCCTAGCCCTTCCGTTCTAGCTCTCTAAAGCTTGAAACAAGAGCCTCAATGGGCTGAAGGCATGCTCCCATATGCCCCACTCTCACCATAAGAGAATCAGCTCCTTTGCTTCATTTCTTGCACCCACAAACCTGAAAATACAAGCTGCAGCGGGCTGAAAGCATGCTCCACACATGCCCTACAGGGGAACCAGCCCCTTCTTTCCTTTCTTGCACTCCAAACCTGACAGTACAAGCCTTCAACAGGCTGAAAGCATGCTCCACACATGCATTGCCCTCACATAATGGAAGTCAGCCCTTCCCTCTCCTTGCTTGCCCTCCAAGCTTGAAGATGGAAGCTTCAATGAGCTATTCACATGCTCCACACATGCAACCTCTTCACACAAGAGGTATCAGCCCCCTATCTTGGCTCCTTGGCTCCTTGATGCTCTCTAAGACAAGACTAAGCACACTCCACAGCCTTTGCCAAGCTCCTGAAACCCTAAGGCTTACATTTCCAGCGACAAGACACTCCTCTTGTGGTGCAAGAGCTCTTTTTCCAAGCTCTGAAACCCTAGGTGCACATTTCATGGCCTCGCCGCACCTCTTAGCTCATGTTCCATCCAGCCCTGCTCTGCCATGACAAGAGCCCTCTCAATGCTGAAGCTCGAGATTGAAACCCAATCTCAACATACTCCACAAAGTGCACTGATTCGCCCCAAGCCGAATCAGCCCTTTCGCTTGGTCTTGCAATCCTTCACACAATGAAAGCTCGCATTCCCCAGTCCAGTTCTCAGCTTTGCCACAAAGCCACTCTAATTTGCTCTTGACTGGTCCTCTTCCTCCAATCGTGCTTACTCATGCATGTACACAATCTGAAACCATCAAGGTGCTCTGGAATTACCTGCAGCATGGTGCTTTCATCTCTGAAGCTGAAGATCGAATGCCAAGGTCTACTACCTCGTAACCCACATCGCCTCCGCTTCTAACAACCAAGAGCTCCACGGTGCTCCTTGCATAACAACCTGGTTTCCTCTCATTCTCAGCAAAACCACAAGTGCTACAATAACTCGTATCTGGCACTTACAGATACGAGCTCATCTTTCTCGAGTGATAAAGAAGAAGAATACAAGCACAAGCTCATGCGAGCTCACAAAGCTGAAGCTTAAACTCATGCATATATAAACTCATCACTCAAATACAAGTCAAGCCAAGTGCACCCCACGCCATGGGGAATCCACACACGACGGCGCCATAGCTAGGCGCGGTGAGGCTCACTCGAGAAAGATGAGCCTCCCGCGCTTGCCGTGAAGATAACCACCCAGGGCCTAAATCTGCCTTGACCCCTGGATTGACACTTGGGCCAATCCCAAATGTCAATATGTAAAAGCTAGCTATTTCCTAGCTAGTTTCACACTAGTGGTAAAATAACTTGACATAGGACCTGAAGATTTGCCATCTTCTAGATCCCATGCATATGAGAAGAATGTCTGCTCGTCCTTTTTTTGGGTTCTTCATGGCACGCCGACAAAGAAGGGAGTGGCTGCAAAAGGAGATTCTCTCGGTGAGGAGCAGGGTCGCATGTGCCATCTATGGGCCGAACAAAATGGTGTGGACCCAAAGGGTGTTGTACGGTGGAAGTATAGGCGCGCACCTTGGCAATGGACAAAGGAGGAATACAAGAAAGTAATTGCCACCATAGGTGCTATCCGAACACCAACCGGGTATGGATCATCCCTCCGTACAAAATTCAGCGAAGACACTATCCATGGTTTGAAGTCTCACGACTACCATAATAGTCTCGCAAATCTCGGGAGTCAATGTCCCACGTACTGCAATGGGCAAGATGTCTTGCATCAGATTGGGAGGCTCGTTCCAGTGGATTTGCTCCAAAGAGTTGGAGGAAGCGGATTTTCCACGTATAAAGAAGGAGGCAGCGGAGGTAATGTGTATGTTGGAGATGAACCTTCCTCCCTCCTTCTTTGACATCCAAGTGCACTTGGTAGTGCACTTAGTGGAAGAGGCTTCGATTGCCAGCCCCGTTCATTCTCGGTGGATGTACTTCCTTGAGCGTTATATGAAGACTTTGAAAGGATTTGTAAGACAAATGGCGCACCCGGAGGATAGCATGGCGGAGGGGTATACGTTGCAAGAAGCTATATTCTATTGCACATAGTACATGGCAAGGGTAGATGAGGAAGCCCCTCGGATGTGGAAGGAAGAGAAGGATGCACGAACCAAGGACATCGTTTTGCCCAAAAAATCGAAGAGGGTAAAATTGCCGACCTTGGTGATTGAGCAAACTGTCAAGTTATTTTACCACTAGTGTGAAGTTAGCTAGGAAATAGCTAGCTTTTATATATTGACAGTTGGGATTGACGCAAGTGTCAATCCAGGGGCCAACACATGTTTGGGCACCTGACGTTGTTATCTTCACGGCAGATCGCGGTGGGCTCATCTTTCTCGAGTTGAGCCTCACTGCGTCTAGCTATGGCGTCGTAGTGTGGATTCCCCATGGCGTGGGGTGCACTTGGCTCGACCTAATATATGAGTAATGTTTTCATGTGCAAGTGTGTGAGTTTGAGAGAGCTTGTGTGCTTGTATCTTCCTTTCTTTATTACTCGAGAAAGATCAGCTCGAGTCTGTGAGTGTCAGGTTCGAGTTAATTGTAGCACTTATGTTTTCAGATCATGAGAAACGGTTTAGCCTAGAGTGCAGGGATCCGTGCATGAGCCTATCCAAAGCGGATAGAGTGCAAAGGCGAACAGGTTGCAGGTTTGCAATGAATAGAAAGGCGGGTAGCCTATGTTGAAGGGCGGCGTTGCATAGCTCAACGCTATGGCAACCAAGTTTGGGCTTCTAGTGTGAAGCGGAGGAGATGTTGGCCACGAGTGGGCGAACTAGTGGTCGTCTTCTTCAGCTGCAGGCCGAGTTAAGGAGCTGCAGGAATGTGGGCTGCGCATAGAAGCTAACGTGTTGCAGGTTGGAGATTATATGATCAGCTCCAGGTATTTCTGCCCGAAACTAGTTATTGCGGGTATATAAGGAGCAGCCGAATAGTGGAGCTGCGAGGGGATGCATCGCAGCTTGTTAGGAGCTTCAGCTCCAAGCTCATGAAGAGGTATGAGTGAAGAGAGGGGGCTGGTCCCTCTTGTGTGCAAATCAGTGCACTTGTGAAGCATGTGCTGAGTTGGAGTTTCAATCTGAAACTCAGCAGTGTAAGGGCTATTGGAGTGGCAAGAGAGGGGCTGGGAGGGCAACAACAAGGCGTCCTAGAGCCAGGGAATTTGCAGTGGAACTGCAGGTACACCAAGGTTGTAAAGGTGTGTATTTTCAGATTTGTTTTTGTAAGCTTCATGGAGAAAATGGAGCTTGTTGGGCAGCATATGGCTTGCTTGTTGAGTTGGGGGCGCTTCTAGTGGGCCGTGAGAGCTCAGGAGTGCAGGGCGATAGGGCTGATGGCTCCGCAAAAGCCATAGCTCGTCGGCAGCAGGTGCAGGAGCAAACCCCAACTCGGGGAGAGCTCGGGAACGCTTGGGAATGCCTCGGGAACGCATGGGAACTCATTGGGAGTTCCAGGGAACGTAGGGAATAGTGGCCGTGATGGGCCGTTGGGGCGGTATCACGAGATACCACGAGCCCAGGCAGTGACTGTTGACCGTGACCGTTGACCGTGACCGTTGGAAGCCGTGGTGCGGACACAACGGGTGGGCATGGTGATCAGATCGTGGGGATGGCGGGCCGTGAAGGGTTGTGGGAGTGGTACCACGGGGTATCACGGGGCAGCCCGTGGCCAACGAGCGCCTAGGGCGGGCCGTGAGGAGTCGTGGCGGTTGGAGCCACGGAAGGCCGCGAACAGGCAGAGTGAAAAAAATAAAAAATAAAAATAAAAATAAAAAATCACTCGTTTCGTCACCACGGGAGATCTCCCCTACCTGACTATGTGCATGTTTGGGTTTTGTCATCACACCCGTCAGACTCTTGTAGACTAGAGAGCGTGAGTAAGGACGGGAGACCTCCCGTCCTCTGTTCCGTTCTATGTGTGCTTGTTCATGTCAGACCCCTCATTCTCTTATGGCTTTGGGGGGTTGTTGTAACTTGTGCATGTTTCCCCCTCAATTTAATTTGACTACTGCTGATGTGTATGGCTTGGGAGGGGAGACCTCCTGTCTGTCCTAGTCCGCATGTGTTTTGTGCGTGGAGATATGACTTGCATGAGACATAATCGGAACGGCCATGCCACCTAGGAATCCGCAAGGTGGTTCTTATTTTATGGATGACGCTGTTGAGGAACTGGTCTGAGACTCGAGGATGATGATAGATAGAGATAGACAGTTCTATCGAAGGGCTGATGCAGTGGAGCCGAACTGTTCGAATGAATTGGCTTCTATAGAGACGTTCACGATTGGTTTGCATCGAAGACTGTGGTTTTGGGTCCTATAGGATGGTGATGGTTGATTAGTGCCAATAGCCAGGGACCTCAATGGTTGTATAAATTTGGTTTGGTGATGCTCTAATAAATTACTTTGGACATTTTGGGACGTATCTCGACGGGATGTCTTTCTATCTTACTATGTTATAATCATAGATCGGGAGATCTGCCTTGCCTCAGTGGAGATGTCGAACTTGGGACAACAATCATAATTCTCCTGTACTTCTGGAGTGACAATGTTTGGCATTTTTTTGTAGGCTAATAGTAAAAAACTGCAGCAACTGTGATGGACAGGAGGTCTCCCGTGCTGCCCGTGAAACTGTCCAAAACTATGATTTCAACTCAGATTAGGGATGTGATCAGGGTATGGATTCTCTGGGAACAACAATATTTAATAAACCTCTACAATAAACTTAATAAAATCATTTAAATTTGTTTTCATAGTGAATTTTTATTCAATCTAAATAAATAAATAAATGGACTTTGGAAAGTCTAGATTTACTTAAAATCCAGTTAAATGTACTAATTTGGTTGTGCCCAACTGAACATTACGAATCCTTACAAAATCTCTGGTCTACGAGCGTCAAGCTTAATCTCGATTTGGATTCAGCGAGGAATGTTGTCCGAATCAGAACAGTCTTCCCCTTCACTGCCCCCATCTGCAATTTGCCTTACGCTAGTTCTCAACGGCACAATGTCTTCCTCATTAAACTCAACTGCTCCTTCCAAAGAAACTGGTTCGGCCATATCAGGTCGATTTCGTGGTTCCCTCAAACCCTCAAAGTCCGCATTCTCCCCAAGGTCCAACTCGTTCACGTCGGCCACGACTCGTTTGGCCCGGGGGTCTTTGTGAAGAAGCACCTTCCATCCAGGCTCATCGGTGTCATCTGAAAAGAATACTTGCTCTACTTGCCATGGGAAAATGAATGGCTCTTCATCTACTGGTAGCAACCTTCTGAAATCAACAAGAAGGAAGTTTGGCATCAATTGAAATTGACCAAGAGCAGCCAGTCTTAAGATGAACTTAAGCTCGTATGAAAGGAAATAAGTGTTATACCATAAAGGTGAACACGAGAACCCCATGGGGATACCTGAAATCTGACGCCAAACATGGTCACCCAATGCTACGAAACAATGACACATCAGCCATTTGTGGAGCTGAAGTAGCCTGGCTTCATGAAGCTCGATCCAGGTACCTGTTTTGGGGGAAGAAGTACTCCACTTGCACTTCCCGAAGGTCCCATTCTTTGTTTGGACCCAAAGGGTATGGCGTGACCGGGGGTGATCCATATGATGTTGCTGGAAGGCCAGTTTAATCACATGCTCAATGGCATCACCCAAGTTATCTTCACCTGTCAAGGGAATATTTTCATAGCACTGTGTGATGTCAGCCACAAAAACATCATAGATTTTTGTAGGAAGATTTAAAGTGAAATCTGTAATGTTGTCTATAATCCAGTACATGGCAATAGACACTTTGAAGAATTGTTTGTAAGTGTTTAAACGTGCTCTGGCCCATTCCTTGATTAACAGGAACATGGTGGCACATGTAAGGAGGCTGGCGATTTCACTGAACACGCAATTGTGGGCATTGGTAATCCAATTTTTTGTGTAGTTTGTATATTCCCATCATGTAGGGAAGACTACAAAAAGTAACAGGGATCTCAGGTATCATATCCTGCACTTCACCAAAGAGGCTTTCCAAAACAGAGTCTGGTGATGACCATACCTCATCTTGAAGACATGGTCTAAAATCCTTACCCATTAAGCGGTGATAGGCTTGGGTTCTGATGTGCTTCACACATAGAAAACAAACATTGTTGTTAGCCTTATCAAGACCAGACATATACAGGTGTTTAAGAAGCCATGTCCGTCCAAACATTATTTCCTCAATCATCAGAGCCATATCAGCCTGTCCAAAAATCAGAAATGCTTCTCTTATCAAACCCTTAGGGTTTATCCACTCCATACTAATAACGGCTATGCTATGAGGGCCAGACAATGAGGGTCACAACGGGACATCCCGGGTGGTGATTGGTGTACACTACCTGGTCACGGGCAGAAAAGGCTAAGTACGCGGTACTTAGCAAATGGCGGAACAAGGGTACATTACCACAGGAGCCGTAGTGGGTAGTGTAGTAATCGTGGGCCGTGAACCACGATATCACACGGCCACGTTAGCATTGGCTTTAACCAATAGAGGGAGTAGTGGACCGTTTACCCCTATGGCTCACGACCACTACAACGAGCCATTTTTTTGCAAACCTTTTAGGTTGCGTAGGCAAACGGTCATTAACGACCACAGGCCGTAACGGCTCTCGAGCATAGTGTAAAAAGGCTGCACACAACTTAGAGGGAGAGCAGTATGAGTATCAGTGATCAGTGTGTATCCAGTGGACTCAGAGTGATTCAATGTGTACTTCTGTGATGATGTGACGAACTCTGAAGTAAAGCCATGCTATTCGAAGTATCTCTGTGTAGAGTGAACGTGAGATGGAGAGAATGTGCATTATGAGAGAACGTGAGATGGTGAGAATGTGTATCATCTCAGAATAGTTCTTGTTTTGTCTTGACTACCATCTGCTTGTATGGACAAAGCGACTTCCGTCTTTTCGACTAAGATTTGTCATGCCAAAGAGAGTGAAGGTTGGGCTTAATCAATAGGATTAAGCAGCCTGTAGGGATATGGATTCATACGACGTTCATGGTTTAGCTATCCTTAAAACGATTACTTCGTAATCGTTTCTGAAGCATACCGTCGGACAACCTCTGTTGCATGTCTTAGGAAATGGGCAGTAGTGCTGATAGCCTGTTTTGTCTAAGTCATAAACCAGCGGTTAACATTTGGTGACCATACTTGGGACTAACGGTATGTTGAGTTCAAGTGAACCCAAGGAAGGATGGTTACTCAGTGATTTCTTGAAATCACAAAAGAACGAGTCAACGGAAGCAGAGGAATGGAAAGCATTCCTGAAAAAATTTCATGGCTTACCAATAGCAATACAACAGAAGATCTTTCTTTCAATTGCGAAAGAAGATAACAAATGGAGCTTAAAGGGAGGAGTGATCAGTATTACACGAGCACCTTCGGAATGTAGAATCAGAAGTGAAGAATGGTTGTCCCGACTAGCTTTATTGATTACTCTAATCCCAATCAGAAAAGTTTGCTACACTAGTTATATTTTCAGGGAAGGATGTTCAAATTATGAATATTGTCATATGATCATAGAAGCAGTGGAGTACTGGATACCCAAAGACTTGTTACAAGTCAGATACACTGGGAAAGACAAATGGTATTATTGTGCCCATTAAAAGATTGGTGATCAATCAGTAAAGGGAAAATTAAGTCGTAATACGGATTCTGGCAAGATAGGGTAAATCTTAGAGAAAGGGTAGAGACCACTATAATGTTTCTTTACTGACATACCAAGACTAATTAAATGGTGCTGAAAAGGAATTATGTATATGATGTGGGAATGAATGAGGAAATTAAAGACAAAGCTAAGCAAGATAGAGCTGAAAGAATAGAGAAATATGCTGCAGAAATGGAAGCTCGGTTGAGAAAAGAGTTCCCATAATTACAAAACTTGAATATTATTCAAGGTGAGACATCAAGACAAATTGACGGTGATAAACCAGAAGATCAGGAAATCGGATCGTTGGAAAGTGAGAACACTACTCCAGAAAGAGTTGCCAGTAATGCACTTGATGAGTGGTTACCACAAGAAAGTTCTGAAGGACCTTCTACAGTAACAAGTCCAAATCGAGGCTTTGCTGAAATATTGGAAGAAAGATTTGAGAATATTCTGAGTGAAGAAGGTGAAAGAAGTGAAACTACTTCTCCAGAAAGGATAACCAGGACTACACTCAAAGCTTTTAAAGATTCATTAAGCTTAGTAGGGACAGCAGCTGGAAGACGACTATCATTGGGACAAGGACCCCCTAGCTTTGAATCATTGTTTGGAAGATAAACACCAACACCACCACAGCCAGCAGCAGCGGGACCATCCCAGTTTGCACAACCAGTTGCACCAGCAGCACTAGTTGCACCAATGGCTTTAGCAACAAGCAAAACCAGACTGCCCTTTTCTTTATATTATGGGAAATCTGATCCGGATATCCATCTTAATCAATTTGAGAACATGTGCACCATTTACAATGAAGCAACAGACCAGGAAAAGATCCGATTATTTCCTTGTTCAATGGCCAGGAAAGGCATTGAATGGTTGGCAACCTTTCTAGCCAATCACTTTGCAAATTGGGCGGATATGAGAGCCGCATTTCAAGAACGATATAGATCCAACAAATCCACGTCTGAAATCTTCACAGGATTACAGAACCTGAGACAGAAAAAGAAAGAATTGGTAGTCGACTACCTGGAGAGAATGAAGACTCTGATTAGGAAGCTACCTCAAGCACCAGGTGATGACTTACAAAAATCATGGTTCATCAACAGACTTCGTCCTGAATATGTAACCATGGTTACAGTCATGCCTAACAACACTTCGGCTGAAGCAGTAGGAATTGCAAAGAAATTGGAATTGGGATTTCATCAGAGCAGAAGTAAAGATTCCAAGGATCCCTTGGAAGAAGAGGACTCTGATGATGAAGAAAAGCCCAAGCAAAAGAAGAAAGAAGTGATTGACAAAACCACTTTGGATCAGAAGATAGCAGAGGCTATCAAGAATTTTAAAGATGAAGGGCCACGGAAGGCAACATGGTGTTACAAATGCGAGACTGCAGGACACTTGGCAACGGAATGCCACATGAAAGACAAATACTGTGATATTTGTCATATGAACAATCATAATTCCAGCCATTGTATTTACAATCAACGGGTCAAGAAGAGTGGGTACACACGAGAGGTGGGGGTATACCAAGTCCAAATCTGACGGGGAGGATCGGATGGACCAAGACGATACAATATGGGTAATCGTTATCAAAGGCCATGAGATGACTTTCCACCATGGGATAGAGAACATCAACTCAGAAACCAAGAAATCACAAGATGCCACTACTGCAAGAAAGAGGGACACTGTAAACATGAATGTCAGTTACGAATCAAGAGTGAGGCAAAAGTGGGAAATATGGAAGCCGGACCGAGTGTAGCCGTGAGTGTGGTAACCCCTGTATTGGATACCCTTGCGGTAACCCGAACTCGGGCCAAGAAACAGAGACCTCCAGATAAGGAGATTGAAGAAGAAATGGAAACAATATCTAGAAAGTGCAGCATGGCAGGAAGAAAAGAGCTTACACCGGGAGGTAAGTAAAGCCATAGCTCAAATGCAAGAGGGAACCCATATACCTTCTGGAGAGCCAACTCCAGATAATCAAATTAGACCAACGATGAAGACCACGAATGCAACCACGGAAACAGAATTGGCTGAAGTAATCTGCCAGACCAAGACCCAAATTACCATTGGACAATTTTTAAAAATTGCTCCACACTGCAAGAAAACTTTATTTCGGGCAATCGAGGCATTGACCCCCACACCAAAACAAAAACCAACACTAGAGGTTTACATGATTAAACCACAACTATACGACAAACTCCAGACTACGACGAAGCAATACCCGTAATACAAGTACGTATTGGACGGAAGCTGGTAACAGATGTACTCATCGATGGAGGATCCGGAGTGAATATCATGACAGAGAAGATGAAGAAATCACTAGGATTGGGGCACATGGAACCTGCTTCATTCACGGTACGAATGGCCGATCGACGAAAAGTGTAGCCATTGGGTATCATCAGACGACTTGCAATGGAAGTAATAGGACTGGTATACGAAGTATCAGTAACCATTCTCAGAATGGAGGATGTGGCAGAAGGATATAATTCACTACTACTTGACCGACCATGGTTAACACAAGCCCAATCACACCACGATTGGGGAAGTCAGACTCTCACGATCAAAAAGGTATCAGAACAAGTCACCATCACTACGAAGCAATGAGGTACCATTCCACGAGAGAAACGACCTTGCATAGTGGAAGAGTATGATTGGTCCAGTGGACTGTCAGATGAAGAAGCCGCCACAGTATATGCAGCACATCCACAGTTGGAACCTATTGGGCAATTAGTGGTCAAGCATGCCACAACAGTAGGATGTCACATGGTAAACACCCAAGGAGAACCGAATACTTCGAGAACGGAAGATCCGGAGGAAGAAGCTATGGACACACCTCAACACCCTGTCCGTTTCTATCAAGAAATGGAAGATCACATTAAAATCAGTGAAGTACCTGCCACGGTTGCAACCATCGGACAAGAGATTGCAGGATGGACAGTAATGGAAGAAACTCAATTGATTCAAGTGAATCTGGGAACAGTGGAAGAACCAAAGATAATACGAGTAAGTGCAGGTCTTGAAGAATCATTTCTACAAGAAGCCACTGTATTATTCACTGAATACAATGATGTATTTGCCTGGAACTACAAAGATTTGAAGGGTATACCTTCCAACATCTGTCAACACCAAATTGAATTGGAAGTTGACACAAAACCAATTCGTCAGAACCGTTACAGAATGAACCCCAACTATGCAGCTAAAGTTTGGGAAGAAATCAAGAAATTACTGGATGCATGATTCATATACCCAGTAAAGACACCACAATGGTTATCGCCCATTGTGATAGTACCCAAGAAAAATGGAAAATTACGAGTATGTGTGGACTACCGCAAGTTAAACGCAGGAACCAAGAAAGACCCATTTCCACTACCTTTCACCAAAATAGTGTTGGACATAATGGCCGGACATGAGATGTACTCATTCATGGATGGGTTTAGTGGGTACAACCAGGTGCAGATGGCAAAAGAAGACCGAGAAAAGACCGCATTCATCACTGAATGGGGAGTGTCGCGGCCCTTCGCCTTGAGAGCAGAGGGTTGGGACACGAGAGGGGCTGCCCTTGTGGTGGAGGTAGTGGCAACAATAGATGCGGGGGCTGAAGCACCCTTGAGTGCCCAAGGCACTCAAGGAGGCGGAGGCGCTCACTAGGTAGAGCCCCGCACACCGGGTTGCGGTGGGGGTGGTTCCACGAGGGGTGGTGGTAGCTTAGTGGGACTTAGTGGGGGTGGCATAGGACTCACCATGGGGGGGGAGACCTTGTGGTGGGAGTCGTGGGGAGTCTTGGGACTCATCATGGTCCAATGGGACCGTGGTGGGTGGGCCAAGACTCACCGCGACTCATCACCGGGAGTCGAGGGTTTTCGTGGTGGTTCGCCATAAAATGGCATGGTTGTTTGTGAAACCCCCGCGGACAGTCACAGAAGTATATATAGGGAGTAGTAACCCCGAGAACGGTGCAAGCCCGTTGGTGACCAAAAACTAGTGAGTAAGCGAGCGAGCCGGAAAGCGACCAAGGAGTGGGGAGCTAGTCCGGACTGCCATCTACCAAAGGGAATTTCCACTAGGCCCAAATTGATGGAGGGTCTTTTGGTAGAGTAAAGGGGGACCATTATGTCCCGGTGAGTAGCCGAAGCTCCGAGTTGGCCCGGCGGCTAGGTTGGGAGTTAGGCGCGCGCATCAAAGCGAGTAACTATGACTTGAAGGGGAGCTTACCGAAGTGAGGTGCGCGACACTTGGTATCAGAGCTTAGAGTTCAATACGCGATCGTCCTTGGGATCGGCCTCATCATGGGGTCGGGCAAGCCAAAGCAAAAGCGGAACGGCCCGAAAGATGATGATCCTGGTGAGCCCGATGGGGGCGATGTGTCACCAAAGCGGCCATTTGAGGAAGCGATGCATGCTTTTGAAAACGAGGCCGCTAAAAAACGGGAGGAATCTGAGGAGTCGGAGCCCGAGGAATTCCTGAGAGCTCCGACAGACCAACAGATGCCTCCGATGCCAACAGCCTTTTGGGAAGGGTTGTTGGCGCAGTTTGGCGGGACGTTGAAAGACGTGTTGGAGGCGGCTAATGCTACTTCCACTAAGGCAAAGTTTAAGGTGAAGCCTAAGGAACCCGGCACCTTCGAGGGCGTCCAAAATCGGAAGGCACTCAACACCTGGCTCTTGGAGCAGTTTGTGCCCCTCAACGTGTCCTGGCTCGCCCGGGACAACATGAGGAATTTGAAGCAAACGGATGATATTCGGGGATATGTTCAGGCTTTCAATGTGCTGTTGCTTGAAGTCACGGACATGGCAAAACCAGAAATGGTCTTCAACTTTGTAGCGGGACTGGCCCCATGGGCCAGGCGGAAGTTGGAGGAGAAGCCACCTAAGACTTTGAACGAGGCAATTGAGAGGGCTGAATGTTTCTCGGATGTCCCTAGGGGCGAAAGACAAGGCCGTACGGAGCTGAACCACAAGAAGACCCGGCGGGAGGGTGACTCCTTTCGACCGGAAAAGAAGTGGGATAGGCCACGCGGCGACAATGGCACATGGAAATCAAAGGGAGGGCCTTCACACGCCAAAACGACACCCAGTGCTCCGGAAGGAAAATCAGGTGCGACGCCTTATGACAGACAAAAGGCGACCTTCGATGGAGTGTGCTTTAATTGCGGGGAGCCCGGGCACATGGCTAAGAAGTGTGCAAAACCCCGACAAATGAACATGACTCAGGCGACCACAGAGCTGTCGGAAGATTCCATCAGCCGCTTGGTGGAAGCGGTGGTCGCCAAGACTTGCAAGGTAGGCAACTACTCTTGTGAGTTGTATCAGGAAACTGGCGCCCTGCGTAAAGGGAGTTAGTTATTGTTCGTGGATGGGATAATTTCCGGAACTAATGTGTTGTTGTTGGTGGACACAGGAGCGTCGCACTCCTTCATGACAACGGCAACGGCATGAAAGCTGGGGCTCCCGACAAGTGACGTGGGGGCCTCTATTGAGGTGCGTTCTGCCAAAGGAGAACCAGAATTGGCGACGAGGTTGACGTTCGATGTTCCTCTTCAACTGGGGAGTTGGGAGGGATGTGAGAACTTCACCATTTGTGAGATCGATGGAGTGGATCTCATTTTGGGGATGATCTTTTTGAGCAAATCCGGAGCGGTCATAGATGGCCGCAAGAGAGTAGTCACGCTGCTGTGTGGGAATGGTGACGAAATTTTACGAGTGTCGAAAATGCTCAAACCCGTGGGAGGGCGAATAAACCTTCTGTTAGCAAGGGAGTGGGTCGTGGAGGAGCCACACGAGCCCTAGTTTTTGCTTTACGTAAGAGAAGTGAAAGGAGAAGGCGATGGGGAGCCGAGCCCAGATTGGATCAAGGGGATCTTGGAGAAATACCAGGATGTGATGCTGGAGGATTTACCAAGCGGCTTGCCACCGCGAAGGGGAGTTGATCACAAGATTGAGGTGATACCGGGATCGGAGCCGCCTGCCAAGGCGAAAGCCACGAAGGCAGAATAACGAGGTTCCACTTTCTTTTTTCTCTTCTCTTAAATAAATAGATAAATTCCAATGTAAATTTTGTTTTACAGGCTTGCCCTACCGGTTGAGCCACAAAGAGTTGGTCGAGCTGAAGACTCAGCTCAAGGATCTAATGTCAAAGGGGTACATTCGGCCGAGTAAGTCACCTTACGGAGCCCCGGTGCTATTCGCAGACAAGAAGGATGGGACGCTGCGGATGTGTGTTGATTACAGGGCTCTGAATAAGGTGACTATCAAAAACCGGTACCCTTTGCCAAGGATCGACGACCTTTTTGATCGGTTGGCAGGAGCGAAGTATTTCAGCCGGATCGATTTGCGCTCCGGCTATCATCAAATTTGAGTGGCGGAAGGAGATGAGGAGAAGACCGCGTGCAGGACAAGATATGGTTCGTACAAGTTCTTGATGATGCCTTTTGGGCTCACCAACGCACCCGCGACCTTTAGCACGCTAATGAACAGCATTTTTCAGGAGTGGTTGGATGACTTTGTGATCGTGTACATCGACGACATCTTGGTGTACTCGAAAACAAAGGAAGAGCACCTGGAGCACCTAAAAAGGGTGTTCCAGAAATTGCGGGAAGGGAAGCTGTATGCCAAAGCTTCAAAGTAAAAGTGGAGTTCCTGGGGCATGTGATTACACAGGATGGGATCAAAATGGATGACAGAAAGATGAGGGCGATCTTGGACTGGGAGCCTCCGACTTCGGTCTCGGGAGTGCGATCCTTCCTAGGACTCGACTCCTATTACCGGAAGTATGTGAGAAATTTCGCCAAGATCGCGGGGCCGCTGTCAGACCTTCTGTGTAAATCCAAAGTCTGGGTATGGAACACCTTTTGTGGCCAAGCTTTTGCCGAGTTGAAGCAGCGGATGGCAGAAGCTCCAGTCCCCAAAATTCCGGAGTTCGACCATCCATTTGAGATCCATACAGATGCGTCGGACTTCGCAATTGGGGGTGTACTCATGCAGGATGGACGTCCAGTGGCTTACGAAAGTAAGAAACTGAATGAAGTGGAGCGATGGTGGCCTACGCACGAGAAAGAAATGAAGGCGGTGGTGCATTGCCTTGAGCTTTGGCGCCACTATATTGGTTCCAACCCGGTGAAGGTGTTCATGGACAATGTCACGGTGAAGTATTTTGCCACGCAACCTAAGTTGTCCCCAAAACAAATTAGGTGGCAAGACACTTTGGCACTGTTCGACGTGGATATCCAATACAAACGGGGATGGGACAATGTGGTGGCCGATGCTTTAAGTAGAAAGCAGCAGCTCATGTTGGTGTACAAGGGCGAGACGACGCTCCAAAAGAAGATCCGGAAGGCTTACCGGAAGGGTGAGATGGCGAAATCCGTGATACGGGACTTGAGGATGGGGGTTAAATCGCAGTCTCACTTGCAAAATGGACTGCTCCGGTATAAGCAAAAGCGTCTCTACGTACTGAAGGGAGGGATCAGAGATAGTCTCTTGAGAGAATGCCATGATGGCCCGTTTGCGGGCCACGGCGGAGCCAAGCACACCGCGACACTCTTGAAGAAAGAGTATTTCTGGCCCAAACTGAGGGAGGAGGCCGAGGAGTATGTCAAGACATGCACCACATGCCAATAAAACCGGAGCGAGTACAAAAAGCAAACGGGGCTGTTACAACCCTTGCCGATTCCAGAGGGGTCTTGGGAAAGTGTCTCGATGGATTTCATGACTGCTATGCCGCTGTCAAAATGATTTGATGTGATCATGGTGGTGGTGGATAGGTTCAGTAAAATGGGCCATTTCATTCCCACCAAGGAGACAGCAACGGCGCAGGAGACGGGGCGACTTTACTTCGCCCACGTCTTCAAGCATTATGGACTTCCGAAGGATATTGTCTCGGACCGCGATCCAAAGTTTACGAGTAAATTTTGGAGGGCACTTTGGAAGAAAATGGGGACGAGGCTCAAGATGAGCACCGCTTTCCGACCTACGACGGATGGCCAAACGGAAAGGGTGAATTCCGTAGTGAAGCAGATCTTGCGGAATTACGTGTCGGCAGACCAATCGGACTGGGTGGAGCACTTGGATGCGGCAGAGTTCTGTTATAATAACACAAAACACTCCGCAACGGGAGTTTCCCCTTTCGTATTGGTCTATGGAAAAGCACCTCTGGTGCCGACAAGTTGGGCCGCCCAAGACGTTGAGGAACCGGCAGCAACAGCGGTGCTGGAGGAACGCGAGCGTTTATTGAAGCTTGCAAAGTATAACATTGCCAAAGCCAGGAAACGGTATGAACGGCAGGCGAATCGGAAGCGGAGGGAAGTTAAGTTTGAGGCAGGCACGGAGGTCTGGTTGAACATCAAGAATTTTCGACTACCTCCGGAAGTGAGTCCGAAGTTCGTACCTCCGTATGCAGGGCCCTTTCGCATCGAGGTTAGCTATTTCATGAGCATGAGTGGCATGAGCGGCATGAGCGGAGTAGCAAGTCAATCGGTTTTCATGAGCAGAAGTACAAATTTTGGAAATTAAAAAAAACATTAAAAACATTATTTTAATGGAATGTGTCAGGAAAAAAAACCAATATAATATTCATTGTTTGAAGTAAAAATTGTAGTTTTGAGAGCCGTGCTCATGATATTTCGTCTTCCGCTTATGCGAATTCCGAGCGACATCTGCAAAAATGGCGCTGAATTTCGCGGTAATAGGTGTCTCCGGCAAAAAATGGTGCCGAATTTCGCGGCTATAGGTCCCAACATGGCAGGTGTGTAAGCCCAAAATTTGGAAATGTGGCGCCGAATTTTGGTACATGGTGCCGGGGATTGCACAAATGTTAGGCAGTTCTTGGGCCATGTAACTAGAGATTCGGCGCCATTTTTTCAGATATCGGACTTGCGGTGCTCGACGACACCTCCTCGGGCAACATCACGGGACCACGAGGGAGCGTGCGAATATTCTTGTCAGCTCGCCATGAATCCTCTTCTCCGCCAGGTGCCTCGTCAAGTCTTCGTCTCACTGGACAGGTGTGAACATCTCCTTCCAAGTGTTGGCCACTTCGAAGCAATGACGTGTCCCGAAGGCCCTCTCGCAAGGCTGCCACCCACTTGCGAGGATTCTTTGATCTGGAGGTA
Organism: Takakia lepidozioides; assembly: GCA_030704615.1. Taxonomy (NCBI): domain Eukaryota; kingdom Viridiplantae; phylum Streptophyta; class Takakiopsida; order Takakiales; family Takakiaceae; genus Takakia; species Takakia lepidozioides. The sequence continues at coordinate 4,711,717 of CM060734.1, forward strand.
GTCCGCATCAGCATTTCCTGCCTGTCCGGCCCCAAGCCCCACTGTTTCCCTTTCAAGAACTCGTTGTACCTGCATTGCTGCATAATTGACCTCACAATGTCCTCCGTTGTGGCAATGAGGATGTCCACCAGATGCGCCGCAAATGAAGCACGCCATGAAGAATGTACTGATTCGGCCATGTTTGTTGTTGGCATGTCGGTGTCGGAGTCGAGACACATTTCTGCACATGCACATGTTGAGGTTACAAGCAAATTACAAATAATGAGTAGCTAGCATAATATTCAACGGGACGCAAATTCGTCCAACTCACCTCCCGCATATAGTCGCCAAACTGGAGGAAACGATAATGCCACCATGCTAGCCAACTGACAAACTGTGTCTCTGCATCATCCAAGGTGGGAGCACGCTTCCACGCAAGACACATGGAACGGTGCTCCTCTCTGAAAGCTGGCGCCACGAGCCTGGTTGTGTACTGCGACAAGCTCTGCAGAATATGGAACCCACAAGATCTCTCCTTGCTTTTCATCGGAACATTGGGGTCTTCCCCGTACACCCTTCAGATGGCAGCCCAATTTGCTTGTGCGTTGTCCGCCATGAAACCACGGAAATTGGGAGGGGGCAATCCTGCCCTAGCCATCTGTTTGTTTATTCCCTGCCAAAGAAGCATCTCCGATTGTGTGTCCTCTCTTTTCATCTCACAAATAACAATTGTCATTAGCATCCTGCAGTGGGTGTCATAGACATGTGCACCCATTGTCACCCACTCGTGATTTGTAATTCGCTTGATATGGTCGAACATGACCCAATTGTTTGACAAGTCCCCACTCGTCATCCGGTGGACCAGTTCGACGCCGCTGCCAGGCTCACACGTTGATATTTTGAATACGAAACGGCGATCTGCCTCAGTCCCTTGTCCTAGAAACCTACTTCCATGAATGTAGTCATATCCAAATCGTCGCTTCACCTCCAGAATGGAGTGCATATCCGAGCCACGCCCAATTCTCTGTTTGCAGGAGACAATGTGGTTTTGGACATTCGGTGAACAGACGTGGAACATTGACTCCAGCAATGCCTCCATTTCCTTCTCATCGAGAGGAACTCTGTTGGAGCCGTCTTCCGACATAATTCTGGCCAATGCCATCTTATGGGCGGCCTGCAGCTGTATCTATTTGGGTTTGGCACTAGGTCTCAACTTAACCTCCTCCTACACGAGCTGCTCTGCCTCGTGGGCAGCCTCCCGCGAGTTCCCCCTCGCCAATTTGTGACAATGGGAACCAACGTGTATGCAAGCTCGTGTGAGGTCAGGGAAATGGTGCAACACATAGAACTACTTGGCATTACAAATAGACATGCAATGTGGTGGTTCTTTGCAATGCGCACACTTAATTGTGGATTTTGGAACCTTCTCCTGAGCTCAAAATGGTTGATGAGCTGTGCCTGTCCAATCCGTCTCGTTCCTGTGACCTCTGGATTTAAAGTGGAAGCAAGTTGGAGAGAAAAACCACAACGCGCCCGCACAAACAACGTAGCGCACCCGCACACCATCGAGCATCTTCATGCTGGTGGTTTTGGTGATGCACCAAGGATGACCGTCATGTTTCCTATCCATATCTGTCAACATTCCGGACGCCCTCGAATAGTCCGTTCGAGGAGGGAACTCAAAGAAGATATTACCGTCGACGTCTGCGGGAAGGCATGTAACGGATTTAATTGCAAACTTGCTGTAGTTCAGGAATGCGGCCCCTAGCCTTTGCGCAATAACTGCCAACGGTATGCAGTCAGAAGGTATATGACCAGTGCAAATGCGCTGCACAAACCAATAATTGTGGCGTCTGACAAGAAGCGTGGGGGGGCGAGCGTGCAAGCACCTTCCCCATGGACAGAGGGAACTAACAGAGGTGGCATTACAGTGGGTCTGATTGCAAGATTGAGTGCGAGACCCTCGCTGCCAAAAGTCAACATTCAACAAAATGCAACATTGCACAAAAAGTGGAAGTTTGGTTCAAAGGAGACATTTTTATTAATAATGAACTGTGACAAGTATGGATGCCCTCACAAACCAAGGGAAGCCAAAAGTATGCATGCAATCCATGCTCCGGTAAGTTGGGAATTTGCTCCCGTGTTGCACTGTTCTCACCAAGAAGCTGGAACCTCGATTGGCCTCTCAATAAGTTCATGACTGATAGGGTGTCGGTAGGTGAAGACAATGGATGCAACCCATTCGCCTTTGGTGTAGTGGACAACGGTGTCATGTCCTCCGATATATGCACCATCGTAAATCGAGATCTTTGTTGTGGAGACTCTGTGTCCATAGGACTCATCCTCGTAGCTTATGAGAATGTCCCCATACACTGTTTGCGATGGAATCCTCTCTGGCATATACGTACACCCGATGCAATCCTCATAGGCCCACTGGCAGCACCTCCAACGATGTAGGAAGGCCGTGCGGCTTTTGGGGATGTTCCATGCTGGCGGAAACTGCAGATCAACGATTCGCGGGCACCAAAGCCGCGCAAGCCCCTCCCGGCAAGGCTGATCGTGGAGACTAGGAAGGTACTCAAGAGCGGATAGGTGTACCCTCCTCTGCTGAGAGTGGTCTATACAATCCTGCAGGTATATGAAAATATTCCCTGACTTGGGCGAGAAGTCCCACGGGGTGAGATGCTTTGCTGGGATCCCGGCACGCCATCGCCGACTATTGAAAGGGCTACCAGGAAGCAGAGAGGGTGCACAGGGAAGGGGGAGTGCGGGGAAGCTGAAGTGAGAGGAGCTCGGAGCGAGCAAGTGTTTTTGTTGTCTCGGTTTGAAACGCGTGGGTCACGAGCGAAGGTCGGGCAAGTGGTAGAAAAAGAGCAACATTTAATATAGCCGTACCCAGGAATGAGGGGCAGTATTTAATTCGACATGGCGTCAAATCAGAGGGTGACGACACCTCGCCGACAGAGAACATCCCACGGAGGGAAAAATGGCGCCAAATTTCCATACGAGGCCCGTCAGATGAAGTCGTCTTGGGGGGAGAGGCCGACACCTGGCCGACGGAGAACATCCCGCGGATGGAAAAACGGCGTCGAATCTCCATCCGAGGCCGTTCGGATGAAGTTGTCTCGGGGGGAGAGGCCGACACCTGGCCTACAAAGAATATACCCCGGATGGCAAAACGGCGCCGAATTTCCATACGAGGCCCATCGGATGAAGTCGTCTCGGGGGGAGAGGCCGACACCTGGCCGACAGAGAACAGCCCTCGGATTGAAAAACGGCCCCGAATTTCCATCCGAGGCCGTTCGGATGAAGTCGTCTTGTGGGGAGAGGACGACACTTGCCCGACAGAGAATATCCCTCGGATGGAAAAACGGCGCCGAATTTCCATCCGAGGCCGTTCGGATGAAGTTGTCTCGGGGGGAGAGGCCGACACTTGGCCGACAGAGAATATCCCCCGGATGGAAAAACGGCGCCGAATTTCCATACGAGGCCCGTCGGATGAAGTCGTCTCGGGGGGAGAGGCCGACACCTGCCCGACAGAGAACATCCCGCGGATGGAAAAACGGCGCCGAATTTCCATCCGAGGCCGTTCAGGTGAAGTCGTCTCGTGGGGAGAGGCCGACACCTGACCGACAAAGAACATCCCCCGGATGGAAAAACGGCGCCCAATTTCCATATGAGGCCCGTCGGATGAAGTTGTCTCGGGGGGAGAGGCCGACACTTGCCCAACAGAGAACATCCCTCGGATGGAAAAACGGCGCCGAATTTCCATCCGAGGCCATTCGGATGAAGTCGTCTCGTGGGGAGAGGATGACACCTGCCCGACAGAGAACATCCCTCGGATGGAAAAACGGCGCCGAATTTCCATCCGAGGCCGTTCGGATGAAGTTCTCTCGGGGGGAGAGGCCGACACCTTGCCGACAGAGAACATCCCCCGGATGGAAAAACGGCGACGAATTTCCATACGAGGCCCGTCGGATGAAGTCGTCTCGGGGGGAGAGGCCGACACCTGCCCAATAGAGAATATCCCTCGGATGGAAAAACGGTGCCGAATTTTCATCCAAGGCCGTTCAGATGAAGTCGTCTCGTGGGGAGAGGACGACACCTGCCCGACAGAGAACATCCCTCGGATGGAAAAACGGCGCCGTATTTCCATCCAAGGCCACACGGATGGAGTCATCTCGGGGGGAGTGGCCAAAAGAGATCATTTGCAAGATGGAAAAACGGCGCCGAATAAAAAAAAACAGACGCCCGTATCGACCCTTCATCAACAATTTTCATTCGTTTTTCGCGTTTTTTTGTCTAATCAGTCACTCAACTTAGAGTTTCTCGCCTGCGGTCCAGGATGGAATTCGGTGCCGGATGTCCATCCATGAGGTGGACCGACTTACTTGCAGGATGGAAATTCGGCGCCGGTTTTCCATCCTGCAGCACTCCGGTTTACCTGCAGGATGAAAATTCGGCGCCGGTTTTCCATCCGGCCGAGCTTCGACTTGCCTGCAGGATGGAAATTCTGCGCCGGTTTTCCATCCGGCTGCTTTTGGATGAGAACGTCTCGGGCGGAGGGAGGGCTACGGTGCGTCCCACTTCATCCGCTGAATGGAAATTCGGCGCCGTTTTTTCCATCCAACGGGCTGTTGATGAAGTCTCGGGGGGAGGGTGGGCCAGGTGGCGCCTGTGGGCGACCTCCATACATTAAATGTCCTCCGCCGTCTGTTTTGAACCGGATGTTCCACACGGATACCGCGCTTGCTTCCCGGATACGCCTTCAACACCTGATGTGACGGGTGGATGAAGTTCCATTCGAGGCATGTACGCACGCATTCTGCGGGAGATTTTTTCTTTTACTCGGACTTATGCCGCGTGGAGAAGGGCGTGGCTCTCCTGAGAGAAACCCCACATCCAGACCGCGTCGCAAACTGAAGCCTTTGTACTACGGGCGGCAATGCCGACCAGCCGAACGGCGACAAAACGGCAACGTGCCTTCTGTACAGGTACATACGCGTTGCCTTTCTTTGATCCGTGGCCATTGTAGTCCCTACATTTCCAGGATGTAAGTTGCCTTATGTGGCGCATGAAAATTAGTTGTGAAGCCCCTAGAAAAATGGCGCCGAATTTCCTGTTTCCGGCCATGGGGCGGATGGCTAAGCCCCGGGGGTGGCTGGCACAGTCTGGAAATTCGGCGCCATTTTTCCAGTTCCGGGCCCAGTCAGTTCTAGGACTTAGCCATTTTTGGACCCTGTACTGGAAAAATGGCGCCATTTTTCCAATACAGGGTCCGAAAATGGCTAAGTCCCTGGGGCGGATGGCACATATTCTGGAAATTCGGCGCCATTTTTCCAGTTCCGGGCCCAATCATTTCAGGGACTTAGCCATTTTCGGACCCTGTACTGGAAAAATGGCGCCATTTTTCCAGTACAGAGTCCGATACCTCCATGAACGCTTTTTGATATGGTAAACATTTTGCTAGAGTATATACTTGCTGTACCTGACTGAAGCCAAGTTATGGAACATAATACAATATCTTATGTTGTGTTCTTTGTTTACATACTGTTTAGAAATATCTGCAGATATACAATGTAACCATGGGTGATGAAATTCAGCAATCTGCTGCTTGCTACTCAACACCTTGTTACCACATTTATACAATGGCCCTAGACCTAAACCAGGTCTTGGGGCAAAAAAACAAGGTATGATGTCATACCCCTTATGTGTAAATGTTGTACAAGGATGTCTGCTGCTTTGATATGGGATAAGGTTACATAAAAACTGGAATTTCCTTTCCAGACTGTCAATGTAATCATGGGGAGTAAATCTAGCAAGGTGAACAAGAATTTCCGCTATGAACTGTTGTTAATGTTACATCTGAAACATACACAGACATGGGATACATGACTGGGTCCCTGTTTGGATGAACATTAAAGTGACTCATATAGTTAGGCGGATCTTTATGTAGGAGGTCATATGGTGTGCCAGCCATTGGGCTCTAGGCCAAGTATGTTGTTTACTGCAGGCCCTATGTTTTTCTGGATTTCTTTATAGTCTGTGATAATCAGTAATCACTTGCTGCTCAAAACCTTTTGAATCCACTTATACACTGGCCCCAGACTGAAACCAGGTCTTGGGGCAAAAAACAAGATGTGTGGGCATTCCCTTCATGTGTAAATGGTTTAGAAACTGTTTACTGCTCTGATCTGGCCATTATGTTACATAAAAATTGGAACTTCTTCTCCAGTTTGTTAATGTGAGCATGGGTGGTAAACTTAGCAAGATAAACATGGTTTTCCTACTATGAACTGTTTCTAATATTCCATCTGAAGCATAGCCTTGATTGGGTCCGTGTCTGGATGAATATTAAACTGAATCATATAATGAGGTGGATCTCTATATATCTCTATATATCTGAAGACTTGCCTTCTTGCTTTGCATAGTGGTAACGTAGCAATATGTATAACTGATTGCTACTCAACACCTTGTTACCACATTTATACAATGGCCCCAGACCTAAACCAGGTCTTGGGGCAAAACAACAAGGTATGAGGTCATACCCCTTATGTGTAAATGGTTCACAATCTGTATGATGCTTAGATATGGCCATAAGTTTACATAATAACTGGAACTTCCTTTTCAGAGTGTTAATGTAATCATGGGGAGTAATGTTACTAGGATAAACAAGTTTTTCCTGCTATGAATAGTTGCTTTGTTACATCTAAAAGCATACCCAGACATGTGATACATGATTGGGTCCATGTTTAGACAAACATTCTAATGAAGCATATATTGAAGCGGATTTTTATATAATCCCACCCCCCCCACCCAGAGATTTCATGAACCGTGGGATCTGTTATATGTCATCAGACTGGTTTATGAATGAAGAGTGATTGATAGTGCCTCGTTATGAGGCTGATTTATCGTAAAATTTGACAAAGACCTTGTTTGGTCTTGTTCATGTCTCGACAAGACATTTTATCTTCCCTCTCTGTTCCTTAGACCAGTGTACTGAGTGGTGTCTGTACACATTATCAGTCACTCTCCCTTCTATTTCCAGATCTGTTTATGACATACTAACACACTTTTTTTGGCCATGACAGAAGGTGACCAAACACATGCCTGAATGGAGCGAGGACCCCATGACAATGGGGTACCAGCCCCCACTACCTCCTCCGATTCCAGTAGTACAAGCTACCTTGCTGCAAATCACTCCAAGTGATTTCCATTCCACAGTGCAAACGATGGATTCTGCAGCTATGAACAGTTCAGGTGATGACAACCCTGTTTTATTGCTTGAAACATTAGCCCTGGAGGATTGGCTAGCTCTTGGAATTTGTGCAAACAGAGGCGGCAAGTACCTTGAAAGACTCAAGGAGTACAATGCCAAATTGGCTAAGATATTGGAGCAGGATGCTAGTGAACTGTCTTACTGGGAGAAAAAATGAGCTGCAATTGAAGAAGCACTTAGGCTTGCAAACCCGGATGATGAACAGCCTGCTTCCACATAGAAATCTTCCAATGCCATGGAAAAAGATTTTATTCCATCAGTGACTAACCATCCTATTCTAGGACATATGATTCTGCCTGAAGGAGAAAAAGATGCAGTAAGGGATTTCTGTGAGCAGGTTGAGCTCTCTCAAGTGGAGCAAGAGAGAGGGCTGCTGGAGCAACACCTGGTAACCTACAGTTCGTCCCTTGGTTGCCTCCAAGGGCCGTGGAGCTCGAGGTAGCAAATAACGACCACATGATGTGGCATCCGCATGCAAACATCAATCTGATGGCTCCCATATCAATTGATATGTGGGTAAAATGGGCCAACCTCACACCTGTAGAATGCAACATGTGTGCAACAGATGCAAAAGAAGGCTTCCAGAGGTTCAAAAAAGAACCACTTGCGGTCTCATGGGCGGGCGTTCAGGCCGTGGGCAAAGCTCCTCCCACAACTCTGAAAATTCAAAGGCCTTCACCAGAACTTCATACGGAGGTTTTGGCTCCAATTCAAGCACCACTGTCAATATCGGCAGCCAAGAGTCTTTTCGGACTAGACAAAGCAATGGGGAGGTGTCCCCAATCCACAAGAGAGACTTCAATTCTTGGATGGACCTGTGAAGAACGGGGGCTGCTATTTCATGAGCGGCATGATCATGAGCGGAAAAAAAAAAAAAAAAGCATGAGCAGACCATTGTAAGTCCGGAAATAGGGTTAGGAGGCACGGACGGAAATAGGGTCATGTGAAGTTGGAATGTGGCACCAGTGGACTTGAAATGCAACATTTTATTGCATTTACTTAGCCATTTTAGGCCCCGAACTAAAACAATGGCGTTTTTTTTTTTTTTTTTTTTTTTTTTTTTTTCGGTGCCATTTTACCAGTTCGGGGCCTAAAATGGCTAAGTCCCAGATCTGACTGGGCCCGGAACTGGAAAAATGGCGCCGAATTTCCGATTTTGGTGCAGCCCACTAGGGACTTAGCCATTTTCGGCCCTGAAAGTACCCACTGGCTATGCCTCTGCTTTCAAAAAACATGTGGTCAAACAAAAGTTGAGCCAATTGAAGTCGCTTAGTACTTGAGATGGAGAGTGGGTGAGGTCTGTATGGTGGAGTCTTTTAGCAAAGGTGCCATTGGCTGACTATATAACGTGATAGAATGGTTTCTCCTCTTTTCACCATTTCCGTATCACTAGAAGAAGACCTGCTTACATCTATAAGTGCAAGGTGTTAGCATAGTTAACACTTGTGTGTGGAAGAGAGCTTGATAGATAGCTCTTAAGTTACAAGCTGTTGCAGGGTTTGCAAGAAGAAAGTCTTGTGGTGTTTATGTACAAGAAGAGGTCTTCAAGAAGAGCATCATTGAAAGTTTGAGAGCTTGTGAAGAAGCTCTTGTTCTGCAAGTGTTGCAGGGTTTGAGGAGTTCAAGAAGAGCTCGGGTGTTAAGGAAGCAAGTGGTGCATGTGTGGAGTATGGTTTCAGCTTGTGGGAGTCTTCAACTTCCATTTTCCAGTTCGGGGCCGAAAATGGCTAAGTTCCAGATCTGATAGGGCGCGGAACTGGAAAAATGGTGTCGAATTTCCAGTTGCGGTTCCAGCCATCGTAGGGACTTAGCTATTTTCGGGGCCCGGAACTAGAAAAATGGCGCCATTTTTCCATTTCGGGGCCAAAAATGGCTAAGTCCCACATCTAACTGGGCCCCGAACTGGAAAAATGGAGCCGAATTTCCGATTTTGGGTGCCAGTCAGATCTGGGACTAAGCCGTTTTCGACCCCGAAATGGAAAAATGGCGTTTTTATTTTTTATTTTTTTATTTTTTTATTTTTATTCGGCGCAATTTTTCCAGTTCGGCCGAAAATGGCTAAGTCTCAGATCTGACTGGGCCCAGAACTGGAAAAATGGCGCCGAATTTCCGATTTTGGGTGCCAGTCATATCTGGGACTTAGCCGTTTTCGGCCCCGAACAGGAAAAATATCGTGTTTTTTTTTTTTTTTTTTTTTTTTTTTTTTTTTTTTCCAGCGCCATTTATCCAGTTCGGGGCCGAAAATGGCTAAGTCCCAGATCTGACTGGCACCAAAATCGGAAATTCGGCGCCATTTTTCCAGTCATGCAGGTAATTCGAAGAGCGGATGGATGGAAATCCGGCGCCGGATTCCATCCACCAGGTAAGTCGGCGCGCAAAATTTCCGTCATGCAGGTAATTCGAAGAGCGGATGGATGAAAATCCGGCGCCGGATTTCCATCCATCCGCTCTTCGAATTACCTGCATGACTGGAAAAATGGCGCCGAATTTCCGATTTGGGTGCCAGTCAGATCTAGGACTTAGCCGTTTTCGGCCCCAAACTGGAAAAAAGGCGTTTTTTTTTTTTTTTTTTTTTTTTTTTTCGGCGACATTTTTCCATTTCGTTGCCGAAATTGGCTAAGTCCCAGATCTGACTGGCACCAAAATCGGAAATTCGGCGCCATTTTTCCAGTCATGCAGGTAATTCGAAGAGCGGATGGATGGAAATCCGGCGCCGGATTTCCATCCACCAGGTAAGTCGGCGCGCAAAATTTACGTCATGCAGGTAATTCGAAGAGCGGATGGACGGAAATCCGGCGCCGGATTTCCATCCACCAGGTAAGTCGGCGCGCAAAATTTTCGTCATGGAGGTAATTCGAAAAGCGGATGGATGAAAATCCGGCGCCGGATTTCCATCCATCCGCTCTTCGAATTACCTCCATGACTGGAAAAATGGCGCCGAATTTCCGATTTTGGGTGCTAGTCAGATCTGGGACTTAGCCGTTTTCGGCCCCGAACTGAAAAAAAAGACGGTTTTTTTTTTTTTTTTTTTTTTTTTTTTTTTTTTTTCGGCGACATGTCTCCATTTCGTTGCCGAAATTGGCTAAGTCCCAGATCTGACTGGAACCAAAATCGAAAATTCGGCGCCATTTTTCCAGTCATGCGGGTAATTCGAAGAGAGCGGATGGATCAAAATCCGGCGCCGGATTTCCATCCAGCAGGTAAGTCGGCGCGCAAAATTTCCGTCATGGAGGTAATTCGAAGAGCGGATGGATGAAAATCCGGCGCCGGATTTCCATCCATCCGCTCTTCGAATTACCTCCATGACTGGGAAAATGGCGCCGAATTTCCGATTTTGGGTGCCAGTCAGACCTGGGACTTAGCCGTTTCCGGCCCTGAAAAAAAAAAAGCCGTTTTTTTTTTTTTTTTTTTTTTCGGTGACATTTTTCCATTTCGTTGCCGAATTGGCTAAGTCCCAGATCTGACTGGCACCAAAATCGGAAATTCGGCGCCATTTTTCCAGTCAAGCGGGTAATTCGAAGAGCGGATGGATGGAAATCCGGCGCCGGATTTCCATCCACCAGGTAAGTCGGCGCGCAAAATTTCCGTCATGCAGGTAATTCGAAGAGCGGATGGATGAAAATCCGGCGCCGGATTTCCATCCATCCGCTCTTCGAATTACCCGCATGACTGGAAAAATGGCGCCGAATTTCCGATTTTGGGTGCCAGTCAGATCTGGGACTTAGCCGTTTTCGGCCCCGAACTAAAAAAAAGGCGTTTTTTTTTTTTTTTTTTTTTTTTTTTTTTTGGGCCACGTTTTTCCATTTCGTTGCCGAAATTGGCTAAGTCCCAGATCTGACTGGCACCAAAATCGGAAATTCGGCGCCATTTTTCCAGTCATGCAGGTAATTCGAAGAGCGGATGGATGGAAATCCGGCGCCGGATTTCAATCCACCAGGTAAGTCGGGCGCGCAAAATTTCCGTCATGCAGGTAATTCGAAGAGCGGATGGATGGAAATCCGGTGCCGGATTTCCATCCACCAGGTAAGTCGGCGCGCAAAATTTCCGTCATGCAGGTAATTCGAAGAGCGGATGGATGAAAATCCGGCGCCGAATTTCCATCCACCAGGTAAGTCGGCGCGCAAAATTTCCGTCATGGATGTAATTCGAAGAGCGGATGGATGAAAATCCGGCGCCGGATTTCCATCCATCCGCTCTTCGAATTACCTGCATGACTGGAAAAAAGGCGCCGAATTTCCGATTTGGGTGCCAGTCAGATCTCGGACTTAGCCGTTTCCGGCCCCGAACTGAAAAAAAGGAGTTTTTTTTTTTTTTTTTTTTTTTTTTTTCGGTGACATTTTTCCATTTCGTTGCCGAAATTGGCTAAGTCCCAGATCTGACTGGCACCAAAATCGGAAATTCGGCGCCATTTTTCCAGTCATGCCGGTAATTCGAAGAGCGGATGGATTTCCATCCACCAGGTAAGTCGGCGCGCAAAATTTCCGTCATGGAGGTAATTCGAAGAGCGGATGGATGAAAATCCGGCGCCGGATTTCCATCCATCCGCTCTTCGAATTACCTCCATGACTGGGAAAATGGCGCCGAATTTCCGATTTTCGGTGCCAGTCAGACCTTGGGATTTAGCCGTTTCCGGCCCCGAACAAAAAAAAAAGGCGTTTTTTTTTTTTTTTTTTTTTTTTTTTTTTCGGTGACATTTTTCCATTTCGTTGCCGAAATTGGCTAAGTCCCAGATCTGACTGGCACCAAAATCGGAAATTCGGCGCCATTTTTCCAGTCATGCGGGTAATTCGAAGACCGGATGGATGGAAATCCGGCGCCGGATTTCCATCCACAAGGTAAGTCGGCGCGCAAAATTTCCGTCATGCAGGTAATTCGAAGAGCGGATGGATGAAAATCCGGCGCCGGATTTCCATCCATCCGCTCTTCGAATTACCTGCATGACTGGAAAAATGGCGCCGAATTTCCGATTTTGGGTGCCAGTCAGATCTGGGACTTAGCCGTTTTCGGCCCTGAACTGGAAAAAAGGCGCTTTTGTTTTGGTTTTTTTTTTTTTTTTTTTTTTTTTCGGCGACATTTGTCCATTTCGTTGCCGAAATTGGCTAAGTCCCATATCTGACTGGCACCAAAATCTGAAATTCGGCGCCATTTTTCCAGTCATGCAGGTAATTCGAAGAGCGGATGGATGGAAATCCAGATTTCCATCCACCAGGTAAGTCGGCGCGCAAAATTTCCGTCATGCAGGTAATTCGAAGAGCGGATGGATGAAAATCCGGCGCCGGATTTCCATCCATCCGCTCTTCGAATTACCTGCATGACTGGAAAAATGGCGCCGAATTTCCGATTTTGGGTGCCTGTTAGATCTGGGACTTAGCCGTTTTCGGCTCCGAACTGGAAAAAAGGCGTTTTTTTTTTTTTTTTTTTTTTTTTTTTTTTCGGCGACATTTTTCCTTTTCGTTGCCGAAAATGGCTAAGTCCCAGATCTGACTGGCACCAAAATCGGAAATTCGGCGCCATTTTTCCAGTCATGCAGGTAATTCGAAGAGCGGATGGATGGAAATCCGGCGCCGGATTTCCATCCACCAGGTAAGTCGGCGCGCAAAATTTCCGTCATGCAGGTAATTCGAAGAGCGGATGGATGAAAATCCGGCGCCGGATTTCCATCCATCCGCTCTTCGAATTACCTGCATAACTGGAAAAATGGCGCCGAATTTCCGATTTTGGGTGCCAGTCAGATCTGGGACTTAGCCGTTTTCGGCCCCGAACAAGAAAAATGGCGTTTTTTTTTTTTTTTATTAATTTTACGCCACATTTTTCTATTTCGTTGCCGAAAATGGCTAAGTCCCAGATCTGACTGGCACCAAAATCGGAAATTCGGCGCCATTTTTCCAGTCATGCAGGTAATTCGAAGAGCGGATGGATGGAAATCCGGCGCCGGATTTCCATCCACTAGGTAAGTCGGCGCGCAAAATTTCCGTCATGCAGGTAGTTCGAAGAGCGGATGGATGAAAATCCGGCGCCGGATTTCCATCCATCCGCTCTTCGAATTACCTGCATAACTGGAAAAATGGCGCCGAATTTCCGATTTTGGGTGCCAGTCAGATCTGGGACTTAGCCGTTTTTACGGCTCCGAACTGGAAAAAATGCGTTTTTTTTTTTTTTTTTTTTTTTTTTTTTTTTTTCGGCGACATTTTTCCATTTCGTTGCCGAAAATGGCTAAGTCCCAGATCTGACTGGCACCAAAATCGGAAATTCGGCGCCATTTTTCCAGTCATGCAGGTAATTCGAAGAGCGGATGGATGGAAATCCGGCGCCGGATTTCCATCCACCAGGTAAGTCGGCGCGCAAAATTTCCGTCATGCAGGTAATTCGAAGAGCGGATGGATGAAAATCCGGCGCCGGATTTCCATCCATCCGCTCTTCGAATTACCTGCATGACTGGAAAAATCGCGCCGAATTTCCGATTTTGGGTGCCAGTCAGATCTGGGACTTAGCCGTTTTCGGCCCCGAACTAGAAAAATGGCGTTTTTTTGTTTTGTTTTTTTTTTTTTTGGCGCCATTTTTCGCGAGAGAGACCTATTATCGCGAAATACGTCGCCGTTTTCCAGGTTACGGACCCTATTACCGCGAAATTCGGCGCCATATTTGCACATGTCGCTGGGAATTGGCATGAGCGGAAGACGAAATATCATGAGCACAACTGTCAAAACTGCAATTTTCCCTTCAAGGGGCCGAATAATATATTTGTTTTTCCTGATACATTGCATTAAATTATTGTTTTTTAATTGTTTTTTAATTGTTTTTTATTTTCGAAATTTGTACTTCTGCTCATGAAAACCGATTGTCTTACTACTCCGCTCATGCCGCTCATGCCGCTCATGCTCATGAAATAGCAAACCTCGTGAAGAACTCTCGCATGGTATGTTATTTTATCCTGTTTGTGCAGATGAGATGAATGTTGGAATCAGAAGGATTGAGGCACATGCCCATGGCAGGAATTTCATTACCCATGTATCAAAACCTGCCCCTATTGGTTTTGTACACATGTTGTACCCAAACCGGGGTATGTGTTAACCGCTGGTTCATGACTTGGACAAAACAGGCTATCCGCACTACTGCCCATTTCCTAAGACATGCAACAGAGGTTGTCCGACGGTATGCTTCAGAAATGATTACGAAGTAATTATTTTAAGGATAGCTAAACCATGAAGGTCGTATGAATCCATATCCCTACAAGCTGCTTAATCCTATTGATTAAGCCCAACCTTCAGTTTCTTTGGCATGACAGATCTTAGTCAAAAAGATGGAAGTCGATTTGTCCATACAAGCAGATGGTAGTCAAGACAAAACAAGAACTATTCTGAGATGATATACATTCTCACCATCTCACGTTCTCTCATAATGCACAGTTGTAGTGTGAATGCACGGGAGTGACATTACATTTTGTTTACCATTATGACCTGCATCACTATGAAGGGAGTGCCCGTCATCCCAACTGCAGAAAGGATGTATCCCTTCATGTAGGTAATTTCATGAGCGCACTGAGCTTATGCTTTGCCAGGAGAAAAATGGCTAAGTCATGACGGTACTTATTTTCATCCATGCGATGAACGTTTTTCATCACTGGTTCTTGACCTAAAAGATCGCGGGTTGAGAAAAACGAAGAGGAAGATGACGGATGGCTCGTAGCAGCTGTTGCAAGCAGTGGTGTCGGCAGGGCAGCCTGTGTTAGGAGGTTGTACCTGCGCTGTGGGATCTTGCTTGGCTTAGGAAGCGACATTAAGACGCCTCTGCTTGGTATTCTGTGTAGAAAGAAGCGGTGCCGCCTCTCTCGTAGTGATGATCAAGTCCAGGAGATAGAAGCATGTGAGGAGAGCGGCGCACCACCACTGCCGCCAGTGCCTTGAAGATGACAGTTATGGTCAGATGAGCAAGCAAAGAAAAGGCCAGCTGCTGAAAGCACAGGGAAGAGAGTCTGGGCACAATCAATGGGGGGGGAGGTAAAGCATGTGGAGTGCTGGTTGTATGGTATCTCAGGTTCTCTGTCATCAAGCTTCTAGCTGCTTTGTGTCTCCTTGTTATAGGACCAGGCCAATTCATGAGGAAGGATTGCATAGCGTAATCTGGTTGTCAAGCCACGGGATGGTCCAAGTGAAGAAGGGGAGCCATCATGGCGTCATAAGGTCTGGAATCAAGACAAAGAGAAAGGGTTGAAGTGGCTGCTGACGGGCGATGGCAAGGTGCCACCTTGACAGGCAGACCCGCCGCTTCACTAGTGGATAAAAACAGATAAGTCTATGGACAGTGGCCTTTTTTTGGAGCGACTTAGAAATTGCTTTGGTAGATTTAGGACTGCCATCTTGGCAGAAGGGAAAAAGGTGGAGACATGTGACAAGAAAAAGTTTTTGAAATTGGAATGGAGACTCTGGACTTCAAACCAGAACGTGGAAAGGATGGATGCACCTGATGTTGTGATGACGGTGAGAGAAATGAGTGAAGAGAGAGAGAGAAAGAGAGAGTATGTTTGTCACTGAATTCAGAATGGTCACTGTTGTCTTCATTCTTGCATTCTGTTTCAGTGTCATAAACTTGGACACCATGCTGCCGTGTGTAGTGATACACTGGAACCAATGTAGATCTGACTTGTTTGTTTGGAGAGATCAATGATGGTTAGCTGGAGCTGCAAAAACATGGAAAGGATAAGGTGATTTCAGTATGGGATCAGGATCTGAACAACTGCGTTCCACAGTTGAAGGGAAAAGAGGGATGTTGGGGTATTTGGGTTGAAGTCTGACAAAAGGGATGAGAGCTGTTTGAGCGATGGGTTCTTGGGAAAAGGGCAGTGTGAAGGGCTGAACATTGACAGACAGAGAGAGAGAAAGAGAGAGAGACTGATGGATGGGATGGTTGTGTATTGAGAGACCGAGGATGACTTCAAGGCTGGTTGCACTGGATGCCTAGCAGAGTGTGCATTTGCATTACATGACAGATCTGCTGCTGTGAAGTAGTGGGGAGCCTGTGGACATAGACAGAGATAGAGAAACAGACAAAAAGGGGAAAAGAAAGAGAGAGAGTGAAAAAGGGGATTTGGGTAAGGAGAGAGCTGCAAATCAAAAGGGCTGTTGGGGGGTTGGCCAATTTGGGGAGATGAGATGAAGAAAACCTGAACCCTGAAAGAAACCAGTGCCCCTGCAGACCATGAAGATCTGAGCTGCCTCCTCCTAAATCTGTGTCACCACTACAAAAGGGGATTTCCTACCTGTCACTGCTCAAGTGGGCTTCACATAAAGGATCGTGTTTACCGCTGCCATTGGGCTGATTGCATCACAGAAAATATTGTGCTAACATTGTTGGCACCGTGATCATAGGGCCAGGCTGTTGAATAGAAGTAGAACCGAGAGCAAGAACAATTCAAGACTCCCCATCCATGTCTTCTCTTCCGCTGCGGCGTGGATGAGGATTCCGTGAACTCTGATCATGAACGTAACTGAGGGAAAACCCATATAACCGTGTGAAGATGGTTGGACAGGAAAAGAACGCTCCTCTCCCTTGCCTGGACAATCAGCTGGAAAAAAGGGGGGAAGTAGAGGGGAGTACCACGGATTTAGGATTAAACAGAAGGGGATTCACGCCCCTTCTTTTCACACTACACATTCTCTCCATCTCACGTTCACTCTACACAGAGATACTTCGAATAGCATGGCTTTACTTCAGAGTTCGTCACATCATCACAGAAGTACACATTGAATCACTCTGAGTCCACTGGATACACACTGATCACTGATACTCATACTGCTCTCCCTCTAAGTTGCGTGCAACCTTTTTACACTATGCTCGAAAGAGCCGTTACAGCCTGTGGTCATTAATGACCGTTTGCCTAACTGCCTACGCAACCTAAAAGGTTTGCAAAAAAGTGGCTCGTTGTAGTGGTCGTGAGCCATAGGGGTAAACGGTCCACTACTCCCTCTATTGGTTAAAGCCGATGCTAACATGGCCGTGTGATATCGTGGTTCATGGCCCACGGTTACTACACTACCCACTACTGCTCCTGTGGTAATGTACCCTTGTTCCGCCATTTGCTAAATACCGCGTACTTAGCATTTTCTGCCCGTGACCAGGTAGTGTACACCAATCACCACCTGGGATGTCCCGTTGTGACCCTCGCTATCTGGCCCTCATAGCATAGCCGTCATCATTTATCCCCCCCCCCCCCCTCTTTTGAAATTGTGTCCGCACAATTTCGTCAGTTCATGTGCTTGCTGTATCTCTTGGGGATATAGGGTGGTGGCATGCATGTCTACGGGGTAGGAAGTGCGTCCTAGGATTGTCGTGGTGGCAGCTTCTTGTTCCTGTTGTTGTCACTGTCTGGTTGCTCCTCTGGTTCGTGAATGGGCCAGCTTTCGTCATCAGGGTGATCTGCCACTCCATCCCCACGTACCATGTCGATTTTGGTGGTCAAGGTTTCTCGGTAGGTTTGCAGCTCCTCCTTGGTCCAGGGTATAATGTGTTTAGTCGCCCTGCTGCCCATTAACAAGTTAACAGCTTGGATCCCTGTTTCTCTGAAAGGGTGGTCTTTGTCCAAGACCAATGGTGAAAAGTGGTCTTTCACCTGGCGCCATGCTTCAGCATATAGTGGTCTGTTCATGTATGCTGAAGTGCTTGTGACTCTCTCTGGTGGCTGGAATTTGGATAATTCCCAGTGAGTATCTTTTTCAATACTTTCATAGCGCTATCAGCTTCCCCTCATTGTCACGAACATCAGATACAAGTAACTGCCAATATAAAAACTTGGGCAACCCATTACAATGTCTACTGCCGGGGTAGGATTAATCTTTAATTGCCCCACTGCCCACATGTAAGCTACCAACTCCTTGTATTCCAGGGGAGCCTGGCGCCAGACCCTGACCATGTCTCTTCCCTAGCCAGTGGCCTCATCCTATATCTCAGAGGTATAAGAGTTTGATTGAGCAGATGCAATTGACCCAATGATTTGCAGGGGGTTAAGGTTTTGAAGACCTTCTCCAGTATTTCTGGGATTTGGTGGGCTGGGACTACCATCATTTTAAAGTATTCATCCGAATACTTTAGCCACTCCCCATCCTGCTTGCATGGCATGGGGGCTGCTATTTCATGAGCCATGAGCCATGAGCAGAGTCGTAAGTGTGGAAAAAAACATGAGCAGCACTATTTTCCGGAAATGAGTGTCCGCGGGAATAGGGTTTAGGGTGCCACGGTCATAGGGGGAGAAGGACCTCCCGATGAAGGAGGTTCGGCAATGTTATTTAGAATTATATATTGAAAGACAATGTTTCGCGAATGGTAGGGTGGTACTGCTCTGTACAATGGGGGCCCATTTCAGCCTACCAGCCACTTGCAAAATCCACCCACACTCCCAATCCCAAACGAAATGAGCAATGACGCATTCTAGGAACGATGGACACAGAATAGAATAAAAAGAGGGCACAATGAGGTTTTTATTGATCCACATGATTTGCATTTGAAGCACGTCTACTGTGTTGATTGTGCAATCAAATCCTTAGCCCTGTGCCTACTGAATACAAGTCACGTTGTCAATGGGACTTCGACTGCTCTCAGAACTAGCTCATGAGTCATGGGGCTCCTCCATGTAAAGTCGATTGCAGCCGTTGTACCGCCCCTAGTGATGTTCACCACAATGTCCTGCCCTTCAATCATACCACCATCGAATATGGAAATCTTCACGTTTTCGTCGTCCACACCAATGCGAATGTCCCCATACAATGGAGAAGAGGAGCGCACTCCTTGAGGAGAATAGGTCTCTCCGATGGAGTCCACCCACGTCCAGTGGCAGCAGTTCCACCGCAACAGCATAGCAGTGCGCCTTCTTCTGCATGGGTGACCGTCGTAGCTGGGAAAATCGGAATCGAGGATGCGCAGGAGCCACGGACTCCTCAGACCAAGATCGTCACCCCGCTTGAAGGCGTAGTGGCCTACGATATACTCAAAAGCCACCAATGTTTCCACAATCGAACCGGTATCTTCTGTGTAATCTGTGTACCATATAACAATGTCTCCCGATGTGGCCGAATACATTGCATAATCGATGCCTCCAAATGGGCAGTCGTCCCGGTTCCGGAAGCACGGCATCCTTGCAAAGGAGGACCTGAGGACGACTTGGATGCAGATGACAATGACCTTGCGGACAGCTACGAAGCCCTTAGATTTTGGAAATGATGCGAAGCGGAAGAGCAGTCCGGCCTCCAATAATGGAGCATCTGGGTCCCACGTACCCACCGACGGAGGTGGATGAACCCATACATCTTTCTCATCAAGAAGTTATAGTTTGAGATCTGCCACCGAAGTCCATCCCCCCGGATGGAAATTCGGCGCCGCATTTACATCGAAGAGGGGATGGACTTCGTCGTGTCCAGTGGCTATCGGCCCACCTGGCAGTGAGTGCCCATAGTTTGCATGGCAGGGTAGGAAACTGAAACGGCTACATTCATGAAGCAGCCAATCTTCATCGGTCCAGGATCCTGTAGGGGGGAAATTTAAATGTGCCCTGGAGTGTTTGTGAGGAATTGCAGCGTTAGCTTGAACTTTTTCCAGCCACCGCGCGAGGTTTGCTATTTCATGAGCATGAGCGGCATGAGCGGCATGAGCAGAGTAGTAACACAATCGGTTTTCATGAGCAGAAGTACAAATTTCGAAAATAAAAAACAATAAAAAACAATAATTTAATGCAATGTGTCAGAAAAAACAAATATATTATTCGGCCCCTTGAAGGGAAAATTGCACTTTAAACAGTTGTGCTCATGATATTTCGTCTTCCGCTCATGCCAATTCCCAG
Organism: Takakia lepidozioides; assembly: GCA_030704615.1. Classification (NCBI taxonomy): domain Eukaryota; kingdom Viridiplantae; phylum Streptophyta; class Takakiopsida; order Takakiales; family Takakiaceae; genus Takakia; species Takakia lepidozioides. The sequence continues at coordinate 4,731,801 of CM060734.1, forward strand.
CGACATGTACAAATATGGCGCCGAATTTCGCGGTAATAGGGTCCGTAACCTGAAAAAAACGGCGACGTATTTCGCGGCAATAGGTCTCTCTGGCGAAAAATGGTGCCGAATTCCGCGGCTATAGGTCCCCTCATGACAGGTAATTCGGCGCCATTTTTCCAGTGCATGTTCGGACTTAGCCAGTTTTCGGCCCAAAAAAGAGAAATTCGGCGCCATTTTTCCAGACACGGTACCAGTGCATGTTGGGACTTAGCCAGTTTTCGGCCCCAAAAAGAGAAATTTGGCGCCATTTTCCCAAACACAGGTACCAGTGCATGTTGGGACTTAGCGAGTTTTCGGCCCCAAAAAGAGAAATTCGGCGCCATTTTTCCAGAAATGGCCCCACAACTGCTTCTGTTGGATCTCAGTTTGAATGGAATATTGCCTCATTCCAGGAGTTTTGGGGTGCATTTCATTACACTGCAAAAAAAAAAGTCTGATACAGCAAAATGCATTTGAAAATATCCATATGGAGGATTCCGTTTGCCCCATCAATGATTTCTGGAATCCCTAAGGAGGAGTTTGTGCAGCTCGTTCACGCTCAACGCCGGTGCATGAATAAAGTCATCAATAGTCACGTTCATCCTCAACCTCTTCAGGTAAATGTAATACAAATGCTTGCACGGATAATACTTCGAACCCTTCTTTGCTTCCATCAACGAGAAGTCCGTATAGTTGCAAGTCGGCTCCACTCCAATCGTAATTGTGTATACATCGTCGCGTACAGCCGAGCCGGCCGTTGCCATCCGATACACACGCCCAAGGCCGGGTGGGGGTACGTCCACGGAGCTCTGAATAGTGCAAGCCATCCCAAGAGCATTGGCAATCCGAGTCTCATTCAACTTGTTGGGAGGGTGTCGTCTCTTCACTCTTCCGAATCGCATTGTGGGATGTGCAGAATTGTCCAATCCGTCTCTACTGGACCGAGCAGTCTGCAATGGCTGGGTCTGAGGAACCGGAAATGCGTGGGCCGGGATGTCTGTGCGTTGCACCATTCGAAATCCTGCTGCAGATAGAGCATCCGCCTCATTCTGAGAGAGGCTGCAACCCGGTGCAACAGGCCAGACGCCCGGAGGCTCCGGCATTCCCTGAATCCCGTACTTGGGCTTGCCAAATACACAGGTCATTATGTCGTGCCTACAGAACCAAAATGTCTGCGTTGTGGCGTGAGCAAATGTGGGAGTCAAAAATCTGCCGCTGAAACAAGGTGCAGGTACAGCACCGTGTGGGTTCCTCCGAATCATCTCACCACAGCGTGCTCTCGTATCCACCCGGATGGCGCAACACTTCCCTCGAAATGCCGGCAATGTCCTCGCAATTCTCCACTGTGACTCCGACACTCTTGTCTCCACAATGGGAATGTTGTATTGCTTTACTACAGATGGCTCGTTATGTTGCCGGGGCACGCGCCCTGTGCTCAAAGGAGATGGCGATCTTGAACGTGCAGGACTTCCGGTGCTCGACGAGACCTCCTCGGACAACATCACCGGACCACGAGGGAGCGTGCGAATATTCTTGTCAGCTCGCCATGAATCCTCTTCTCCGCCAGGTGCCTCGTCAAGTCTTCGTCTCACTGGACGGGTATGAACATCTCCTTCCAAATGTTGGCCTCTTCGCAGCAATGGCGTGTCCCGAAGGCCCTCTCGCAAGGCCGCCGCCCACTTCCGAGGATTCTTCGATCTGGAGGCAGTCCGCATCAGCATTTCCTGCCTGTCCGGCCCCAAGCCCCACTGTTTCCCTTTCAAGCACTCGTTGTACCTGCATTGCTGCATAATTGACCTCACAATGTCCTCCGTTGTGGCAGTGAGGATGTCCACCAGATGCGCCGCAGAGGAGGCACGCCAGGAAGAGTGCACTGATTCGGCCATGTTTGTCGTGGGCATGTCGGTGTCGGAGTCGAGACACATTTCCTACACAAGCACATGTTCAGGTTACAAGCAAGTTACAATATGGCCAAGAATAATATCCAACGGGACGCGAATTCGTGCAACTCACCTCCCGCATATAGTCGCCGAACTGGAGGAAACGATAATGCCACCATGCTAGCCAACTGACCATTGCTCCTTCGTCTGATTTCCTTACAGCACCTGACGATGTCCACCAAGCCCGTATGCATGCAAACTGTGTCTCTGCATCATCCAAGGTGGGAGCGCGCTTCCACGCAAGGCACATGGAACGGTGCTCCTCTCTGAAATCTGGCGCCACGAGCCTGGTTGTGTACTACGAAAGGCTCTGCAGAAAATGGAACCCACAAGCTCTCTCCTTGCCTTCCATGGGAACATTGGGGTCTTGCCCGTACACCCTTCGGATGGCAGCCCAATTTGCTTGTGCGTTGTCCGCCATGAAACCACGGAAATTGGGAGGGGGCAATCCCGCCTTGGCCATCTGTTCGTTTATTCCCTGCCAAAGAAGCATCTCCGATTGTGTGTCCTCTCATTTCATCTCACAAATAGCAATTGTCATTAGCATCCTGCAGTGGGTGTCGTAGACATGTGCACCCATTGTCACCCACTGGTGATTTGTAATTCGCTTGATATGGTCGAACATGACCCAACTGTTTGACAAGTTCCCACTCGTCATCCTGTCGACCATGCTTCCCCACAAGTTCCCAACTTCCCCATGCTTCGTTTGGGGCTTCTACTCTAGTAGGGGGTGGATTCATTGTATTTTTTGAGGAAAGCGATCTGATGGACAATCTCCACAGGTGACGACGAATGCGCAAGAGCAGCTGGACACACAAGCACATCAGTTCAAGATGGAGATATCTCCTGCAGCAGAGAGCCTACGTGACTATGTGACGAGGTACTTTCTGCTCTACAAAACCAACCTATTCTTTCGGGAGATAGCAGATGCTCGCCGGAGCCACGAGTTCACCGACCAGCCGAACGCGGACAAAGCAGCAATGCGCCTTCTGTACAGGTACATACGCGCTGCCTTTCTTTCAAGTCTTGGCATTTCAGGATGTTAGAGGCCTCAAGTGGTGTTAGGGAAAATGGCGCCGAATTTCCAGTCAGGGCTCCGCAAATGGCTAAGTCCCTAGACTGGCTGGCCCGGAACTGGAAATTCGGCGCCATTTTCCAGTTCCAGGCCCTATTGCCGTTCAGGGACTTAGCCATTTTCGGCCTAAGTCCCTAGACTGGCTGGCCCTGAAGTGGAAATTCGGCGCCATATTCCAGTTTTAGGCCCTATTGCCGTTCAGGGACTTAGCCATTTTCGGGCTAAGTCCCTAGTGTGGCTGGCCCGCAACTGGAAATTCGGCGCCGTTTTCCAGTTCTAGGCCCTATTGCCGTCCAGGGACTTAGCCATTTTCGGGCTAAGTCCCTAGACTGGCTGGCCCTGAACTGGAAATTCGGCGCCCTTTTCCAGTTCCAAGCCGTATTGCCGTTCAGGGACTTAGCCATATTCGGGCTAAGTCCCTAGACTGGCTGGCCCTGAAGTGGAAATTCGGCGCCATATTCCAGTTCCAGGCCCTATTGCCGTCCAGGGACTTAGCCATTTTCGGTCTAAGTCCCTACGGTGGCTGGCCAGGAACTGGAAATTCGGCGCCGTTTTCCAGTTCTAGGCCCTATTGCCGTCCAGGGACTTAGCCATTTTCGGGCTAAGTCCCTAGTGTGGCTGGCCCGGAACTGGAAATTCGGCGCCGTTTTCCAGTTCTAGGCCCTATTGCCGTCCAGGGACTTAGCCATTTTCGGGCTAAGTCCCTAGTGTGGCTGGCCCGGAACTGGAAATTCGGCGCCGTTTTCCAGTTCTAGGCCCTATTGCCGTCCAGGGACTTAGCCATTTTCGGGCTAAGTCCCTAGGGTGGCTGGCCCGGAACTGGAAATTCGGCGCCGTTTTCCAGTTCCAGGCCCTATTGCCGTCCAGGGACTTAGCCATTTTCGGGCTAAGTCCCTAGACTGGCTGGCCCTGAAGTGGAAATTCGGCGCCATATTCCAGTTCCAGGCCCTATTGCCGTTCAGGGACTTAGCCATTTTCGGACCTCATTGTGTTTTTCATGAATGCAGGTACTGTAAGTTCTCCCTTTTGGAGAAAGGTCATCTGTCTTTCGAGCCACCATTCTTCCTGGCATGGAGGAACCCTGGGGCTGACTCCATGTACACTGACGATATTGTGAAGGAGTGGCATCTGGAACATTTGCGTGATTGCCCTTGGTATGTGGACCTTCCGCCCGGCTCGCTCGACCCATCCGAGTTTCAATTGAAGCTGGATGCTGAATTCCGACGAAACCGGCTCCGCTGCCTCCGTTGGGTGCAAAAGAGGCAAAAGCGCTTGCGAACTCCAGGAAAGCGGCAGAGCTTGCTCAGGCAGGAATTCAGGAGAAATTGCATGAGAAGAGTAAAGGTCAAAGGAAAAGGACAAGGAAACAGGTGACTGCAGTAACACCCAAAAAGAAGAAAACCATCGGGGCATCGGAGGAGGCGCAGGAGGGGACCCAAGAGAGTGACTCCGACGCCGATTTTGTTCAAGGTCCTGCGACTGCTGTTGCTCCTACCCAGTCACCGGTCGTCCGGGTTCCCAAGTCAGTTCGGAGTGGGACTGGCTCTGCCAAGAAGTTGGCATTTGAGGGCGAGCCTACACGGCGGTATTCGGCGGTGACGTTTATGCACAGGCCAAAGCTAGAACCTCCAACCATCATCCAATGCGTCAATGAGAGCTTCCTTGACGCTCTCCCTGCCAGGGCGAAGAAGGTGGCACACAACAAGTCTCTGGCGGAGCAGAAGGGGAAAGCCAAGAAGAGGGCTGCCAGTACAGAGCCTAAAAGATACCCCTGGTTTTGAAGCCATGATGGAATTCTTCACGGCTGTGAGCACGAATTGCAAGAGCACTCGGGGGGGGGGGGGGGGGGTTGAGGTGGAGAGAGCTTGCGACATGATTCTCCTCGACATTCCAGATGGGGAGCTGCTGGAGGGCCTGGATGGTGTGCCCACCTGGAACAGGTTTACCGAGGACTACTGGAAAGCCGGGTTTGGGCTGGCGGGGATGCTTCTGGATGACGGTGGATGTGTGGTTGTCCTTGCCACGAGAGGGAAGACCACAGAGAATGCGGTGGCAAGGTGGACACCGAAAAGTGTCACCCCGGTCCTCCTCAGAAAATGGTTCTGCATCAGTACGCAGGGGTTGCGAACAGAGGGCCAAAGTGTAAGTTATCAATCTATTGCATTCACTTCATATTGTGGTGTATGTTAAGTAGACCCTGGAATTGATCCCTTCTTTGTTGGATGTGCAGACATTGGTGTTTGAGGCATATTGCTTTGTGAAGAGAGGGTCTACGTTCAAATTCCGCAACGACGGTCGTCTTGTTGATGCCGTTGTGGACCCTGTAACCTACGATGTCCTCTACAACTATGTGCCCCACTCTAGTATGCCGAAGGACACAAAGACAGGCAAACCGTGGCGGTACAGCCGAACCCGGAGCCCTGCTTTCATCCAAACCCTCATGGAGACGTGCTCGGATGTCCAAGGGCGGATTCTGGACCTCACATGCGGCACGGGTAAGCCTTCACGTGCTCAGTTTGTCCCCTGGCCCCATTGCAATTGCATGCCGCAAGCTATTAACCGCCCGCTTTGTTCCTCAGGTGCTTCAATGTGGGCAGGGACGTTGTCCGACAGGCATGTGTTCGCCTTCGAGCCAGATACTGCCCTCCACAACTCGGAACTTGCAGCGGCTGAACGTCTGCCGAAAGAGGAAGAGGCATCCTCGGAGGATGAGGAAAAATCCGAGAAGGAGCAGGGGGAGGAAGTTGGAATCGAGGCCGAGGAGCCCCCGGTTTACGAGTGAGTGGTGGCATTGTAAGTTGCCTCCAGATTTTGTGAGGCACCTCCCTCCGCTCTCTTATTTCATTGAAAACCCTTTCTGGTTGTGCTGGTATTGACATTCTTCAAGTGGATTTGTTCTTACTGTAGGATGCCAAGTACTGCCGGAGGGACGTCTACACCGGAGTTCATGGGCAGGAGGAACGTGCCTTTTTTTGCCAGGGGGGATTTCATGCCTAGTCCAGAAAGGGAGTACATCCTTCCTACTTATGCTGCCCGGCTTGCTTCGGTGTCCATTAGGAGGTGTTCCGAACGTAGTCGTGTACAGCAGATTTTAGACGAGGCAAGCCTCAAGAAAATGAAGATGAGGGAGGAGGCAGCAGCTATTAGTGTCGCACACCTCAGTTCGGTAAACTCCCCTTCAAGTCATAGTTACTCGCTTTGATGCGCGCGCCTGACTCCCAACCTGGCCGCCGGGCCAACTTGGAGTTTCGGCTGCTCACCGGGACATAACGGTCCCCTTCCGCTTCCCTCTAAACCCTCCACCTATTTGGGACTAGGAGAATTCCCTTTGGTAGATGGCAGTCCGGAACAGCTCCCCACTCTTTGGTCGCTTTCCGGCTCGCTCGCTTACTCACTAGTTTTTGGTCACCAACGGGCTTGCACCGTTCTCGGGGTTACTACTCCCTATATATACTTCTGTAGCTGTCCGCGGGGGTTTCATAACCAGCCATGCCATTTTATGGCGAACCACCACGAAAACCCTCGACTCCCGGTGGTGAGTCGCGGTGAGTCTTGGCCCACTCACCGCGGCCCCAATGGACCGTGATGAGTCCCAAGACTCCCCACGACTCCCACCTCGAGGTCTCCACCCCATGGTGAGTCCTATGCCACCCCCACTAAGTCCCACTAAGCTACCACCACCCCTTGTGGAGCCACCTCCACTGCAACCCGGTGTGCGGGGCTCCACCTAGTGAGCGCCTCCGCCTCCTTGAGTGCCTTGGGCACTCAAGGGTGCTTCAGCCCCCCATACCTATCGCTGCCGCTGCCCCCACCACAGGGGCAACCCCTCATGTGTCCCGACCCCCTGCCCTCAAGGCAAAGGGCCGCGACACACACCCCTACCAACAGGGAGTCGATGTCCTCATCGACTTGTCCATTTTGTAGAAACGAACATCCAAGTTGTGGCGTCCCACATCAAGGAGTTTGTTTCCGTACCATGGCGTCCCATGGCAAAGAACCAAACCCCACACTTGACTCCACTCTCCACTAGCTAGTTCGGCCGACTTCCTCCAAGTCCCGGCCAAGGGTGGAGCCTCTCCAGCTCCTCCCAGTGCACTCTTCTGGCCTACTTCAAGGCCAAGGAACGATCCTCCCCGAGGATCGAATCGCCTTACTGCAACAACATTGCTTGCGATCGCTCATGATGCCGCTTTTGGCATCACCTTGAGCAAGGGTTCACCTGGAACCCTCTTTGACTAGGAAGATAACCTTGAACCAACCGTGCGCCCCAATCACTACAATTGGGTCCGCCTTGGAAAGCTGGCCTGAGGTACGGGAACACGCCGAAGCCGCACTACGACTTCGTCCCGAGGCTACACGATTATAGTACGTGAACGGGAGCACGTAGCTTCCGCGTTAGCCCGCACTACAAGGCAACCCCCTCGGTAGCGCAGTTATAGTACGCGCACGCGCCAGGTGCGCACTAGCACTTGAACTCCCAAATAAGGCGCAAGTTTCCTTGCCCTTGGATGGGAGTCACCCGATTTCGGCACTGCGCAAACACACGATTAACCCAATTTACCTCTCCCACTTTTGTAAGCTAGCATGCATTCTACACACCAGCCAACCACACCATGCATCACCATTCCAAACACAATAGGACGCACAATATTTGGAACCCATTTCCTTTATCACAAATTTTTGTACAATACAAGTTTTTGCAATCGGATTCCTGAGCTAGCTAAACCGGGCTAAGCATGCATTTCTTCCCCCACGCTCCAAGGTTGATGTCCCCATCAACGCTTCTTCCGCTTTTGAGGTCGCCCTTCGAACGCTGCAACTGCCTCGGATGCGTTTCCCATTTCTGAGGCACGCACCCAAGATGCCTCCACAAGATGATAGCCCTTCCATTTGACGAGATACTCCGTTTCTCGGTTCTTGAACCTCCTCGACTTAAGTATTGCCTCCACCTCGTACTCGGGTTCATTTTCATGATCCAACAGCATAGGTGGCGGACGCAACACTTGCTGCCGATTCGGACGTGCTTCATCTTTGAAGTAAGGCTTCAAAAGGGAGACATGGAATACTGGGTGCAACTTGCTGTTTGCTGGCAGCTCCAATTCATACACATCCTCATTCATAACCCTCCGAATGCGAAAGGGACCCGCATACGGAGGTACGAACTTCGGGCTCATTTCCGGAGGTAGTCGAAAATTCTTGATGTTCAACCAGACCTCTGTGTCTGCCTCAAACTTCACTTCCCTCCGCTTCCGATTCGCCTGCCTTTCATACCGTTTCCTAGCTTTGGCAATGTTGTACTTTGCGAGCTTCAACAAACGCTCGCGTTCTTCCAGTACCGCCGCTACTGCCGGTTCCTCAACGTCCTGGGCGGCCCAACTTGTCGGCACCAGAGGTGCTTTTCCATAGACCAACACAAAAGGGGAAACTCCCGTCGCGGAGTGTTCTGTGTTATTATAACAGAACTCTGCCGCGTCTAAGTGTTCCATCCAGTCTGATTGGTCTGCCGACACGTAATTCCGCAAGAATTGCTTCACTACGGAATTCACTCTTTCCGTTTGGCCGTCTGTCGTAGGTCGGAAGGCGGTGCTCATCTTCAGCCTCGTCCCCATCTTCTTCCAAAGTGCTCTCCAGAATTTACTCGTAAACTTTGGGTCGCGGTCCGAGACAATATCCTTCGGGACTCCATGATGCTTTAAGACGTGGGCGAAGTAAAGTCGCCCTGTCTCCTGCGCAGTTGCCGTCTCCTTGGTGGGGATGAAATGGGCCATTTTACTGAACCTATCTACCACCACCATGATTGCATCGAATCCTTTTGACAGCGGCATAGCAGTCATGAAATCCATCGAGACGCTTTCCCAAGTCCCCTCTGGAATCGGCAAGGGTTGTAACAGCCCCGCTTGCTTTTTATACTCGCTCCGGTTTGTTGGCATGTGGTGCATGTCTTTACATACTCCTCTGCCTCCTCCCTCAGTTTGGGCCAGAAATATTCTTTCTTCAAGAGTGCCGCAGTGCGCTTGGCTCCACCGTGGCCCGCAAGCGGGCTATCATGGCATTCTCTCAAGAGACTATCCCTGATCCCTCCCTTTGGCACATAGAGACGTTTTTGCTTATACCGGAGCAGTCCGTTTTGCAAGTGGAACTGCGATTTAACCCCCATTCTCAAGTTCTGCATCACGCACTTTGCCAGCTCATCCTTCCGGCAAGCCTTCCGGATCTTCCTTTGGAGCGCCGTCTCGCCCTTGTACACCAACAAGAGCTGCTGCTTTCTACTTAAAGCATCGGCCACCACATTGTCCCGTCCCGGTTTGTACTGGATATCCACGTCGAACACTGCCAAAGTATCTTGCCACCTAAGTTGTTTTGGGGACAACTTGGGCTGCGTGGCAAAATACTTCACCGTGACATTGTCCGTGAACACCTTCACTGGGTTGGAACCAACATAGTGGCGCCAGAGTTCAAGGCAATGTACCACCGCCTTCATCTCTTTTTCGTGCGTCGGCCACCGTCGCTCCACTTCATTCAGTTTCTTACTTTCGTAAGCCACTGGACGTCCATCTTGCATAAGTACACCCCCAATTGCGAAGTCCGATGCATCTGTATGAATCTCAAACGGACGATCGAACTCCGGGATTTTTAAGACTGGAGCTTCCGTCATCCGCTGCTTCAATTCAGCAAAAGCTTGGCCACAAAATGTGTTCCATACCCAGACTTTGGATTTACACAGAAGGTCCGACAGCGGCCCCGCGATCTTGGCGAAATTTCTCACATACTTCCGGTAATAGGAGGCGAGTCCTAGGAAGGATCGCACTCCCGGAACCGAAGTCGGAGGCTCCCAGTCCAAGATCGCCCTCACCTTTCTGTCATCCATTTTGATCCCATCCTGTGTAATCACGTGCCCCAAGAACTCCACTTTTGTGACCCCGAATTCGCACTTTGAAGCTTTGGCATACAGCTTCCCTTCTCGCAATTTTTGGAACACCCTTTTGAGGTGCTCCAGGTGCTCCTCCTTTGTTTTCGAGTACACCAAGATGTCGTCGATGTACACGATCACAAAGTCATCCAACCACTCCTGGAAAAGGCTGTTCATCAGCGTGCTAAATGTCGCTGGTGCATTGGTGAGCCCAAAAGGCATCACCAAGAACTCATATGAACCATACCTTGTCCTGCACGCGGTCTTCTCCTCATCTCCTTCCGCCACCCGAATTTGGTGATAGCCGGAGCGCAAGTCGATCCGGCTGAAATACTTCGCTCCTGCCAACCGATCGAAGAGGTCGTCGATCCTTGGCAAAGGGTACCGGTTTTTGATAGTCACCTTATTCAGAGCCCTGTAATCGACACACATCCGCAGCGTCCCATCCTTCTTGTCTGCAAATAGCACCGGGGCTCCGTAAGGTGACTTACTCGGCCGGATGTACCCCTTTGACATTAGATCTTTGAGCTGAGTCTTCAGCTCGACCAACTCTTGTGGCTCAACCGGTAGGGCGCCTTGGCAGGCGGTTCCGATCCCGGTATCACCTCAATTTTGTGGTCAACTCCTCTTCGCGGTGGCAAGCCGCTTGGTAAATCCTCCGGCATCACATCCTGGTATTTCTCCAAAATCCCCTTGATCCAATCTGGGCTCGGCTCCCCATCGCCTTCTCCTTTCACTTCTCTAATGTAAAGCAAAAACTGGGACTCGTGTGTCTCCTCCACGGCCCACTCCTTTGCTGATAGAAGGTTTATTCGCCCTCCCACGGATTTGGGCGTTTCCGACACTCGTAAAACCTCGCCACCATTCCCACATGGCAGCGTGACTACTCTCTTGCGGCCATCTATGACCGCTCCGGATTTGCTCAAAAAGGTCATTCCCAAAATGAGATCCACTCCATCGATCTCGCAGATAGTGAAGTTCTCACGTCCCTCCCAACTCCCCAGTTGAAGAGGAACATCAAACGCCAACCTTGTCGCCAACTGAGGTTCTCCTTTGGCAGAGCGCACCTCAATAGAGGCCCCCACGTCACTTGTCGGGAGTCCCAACTTTCGCGCCGCCGCGGCGTCATGAAGGAGTGCGACGCTCCTGTGTCCACCAACAACGACACATTAGTTCCGGATATTATCCCATCCACGAACAATAACTGACTCCCTTTTCGTAAGGCGCCAGTTTCCTGATACAACTCACAAGAAAATTTGCCTACCTTGCAAGTCCTGGCGACCACCGCTTCCACCAAGCGACTGATGGTATCTTCCGACAGCTCCGTGGTCGCCCGAGTCATGTTCAATTGCCGGGGCTTCGTGCACTTCTTGGCCATGTGCCCGGGCTCCCCGCAATTGAAACACACTCCATCAAAGGTCGCCTTCTGTCCGCCATAAGTCGCTCCACCCGCTTTTCCTTTCGAAGCACCGGGTGCCGCCTTGACGTGTGAAGGACCTCCCTTCGATTTCCACGTGCCATTTTCGCCGCGTGGCCTATCCCACTTCTTTTCCGGTCGGGAGGAGTCACCTTCCCGCCGGGTCTTCTTGTGGTTCAGCTCCGTACGGCCTTGTCTCTCACCCCTAGGGACATCCGAGAAACATTCAGCTCTCTCAATTGCCTCGTTCAAAGTCTTGGGTGGCTTCTCCTCCAACTTCCGCCTAGCCCATGGGGCCAGTCCCGCCACAAAGTTGAAGACCATTTCTGGTTCTGCCATGTCCGCGACTTCGAGCAACAGCACATTGAAAGCCTGGACATACCCCCGAATGTCATCTGTTTGCTTCAAATTCCTCATCTTGTCCCGGGCAAGCCAGGACGCGTTGAGGGGCACAAACTGTCTCTTCATCAATTCCTTGAACTCACTCCAGTTCAAGGTTTCCGGGCTTGGGCCTCGGTCGTGAAGGCGTTTCTGCCACCATTGTTGAGCATAGCCTCTCAAATAGGTGGGAGCCACTTCCACCCGATCTTCGTCACTCAACTTGGCCGCCCGGAAGTACTGCTCTAGCTCCAGGAGCCAGGTGTTGAGTGCCTTCCGGTTTCGAACGCCCTCGAAGGTGCCGGGTTCCTTAGGCTTCACCTTAAACTTTGCCTTGGTGGAAGTGGCATTAGCCGCCTTCAACACGTCTTTCAACGTCCCGCCAACTGCGCCAACAACCCTTCCCAAAAGGCTGCCGGCATGGGAGGCATCTCTTGGTTTGTCGGAGCTCTCAAAGATTCCTCGGGCTCCGACTCCTCGGATTCCTCCCGCTCCTGAGCGGCCTCGTTTTCGGAAACATTAATCGCTTCCTCAAACGGCCGCCTCGGTGACACGTCGCCCCCATCGGGCTCACCGGGATCATCATCTTTTGGGCCGTTCCGCTTTCGTTTCGGCTTGCCCGACCCCATGATGAGGCCAATCCCAAGGACGATTGCGTACTGAACTCTAGGCTCTGATACCAAGTGTCGCACACCTCAGTTCGGTAAACTCCCCTTCAAGTCATAGTTACTCGCTTTGATGCGCGCGCCTGACTCCCAACCTGGCCGCGGGCCAACTTGGAGTTTCGGCTGCTCACCGGGACATAACGGTCCCCTTCCGCTTCCCTCTAAACCCTCCACCTATTTGGGACTAGGAGAATTCCCTTTGGTAGATGGCAGTCCGGAACAGCTCCCCACTCTTTGGTCGCTTTCCGGCTCGCTCGCTTACTCACTAGTTTTTGGTCACCAACGGGCTTGCACCGTTCTCGGGGGTTACTACTCCCTATATATACTTCTGTAGCTGTCCGCGGGGGTTTCATAACCAGCCATGCCATTTTATGGCGAACCACCACGAAAACCCTCGACTCCCGGTGGTGAGTCGCGGTGAGTCTTGGCCCACTCACCGCGGCCCCAATGGACCGTGATGAGTCCCAAGACTCCCCACGACTCCCACCTCGAGGTCTCCACCCCATGGTGAGTCCTATGCCACCCCCACTAAGTCCCACTAAGCTACCACCACCCCTTGTGGAGCCACCTCCACTGCAACCCGGTGTGCGGGGCTCCACCTAGTGAGCGCCTCCGCCTCCTTGAGTGCCTTGGGCACTCAAGGGTGCTTCAGCCCCCCATACCTATCGCTGCCGCTGCCCCCACCACAGGGGCAACCCCTCATGTGTCCCGACCCCCTGCCCTCAAGGCAAAGGCCGCGACAATTTAGAGCCCGTCGGGCTCGTAGATTTGTGTTGGATTCTGCTGAGGAAAGTGGGGGGAGAAGACGCAGAAGATCCCAGGGGTGAGGTGGCAGTCCCCCAAGGAGAGGACGGGATTTTTGGAGAGGCATAGTGGAACTGATGCATCACAGAGCTCGGAGGATGAGGGGGATGAGGGGATGAGGAAGAAGGTGGGGCAAGTTCCTCGGAGGGTGTAGGAGGGAGTAGTGCCCATTCCGGCTATGACAGTTAGAACACACTTGTATAGACATGGCTTGCCACAAAATTTGCAATAAAATGGCATTTCAAGTCCACTGGTGCCACATTCCAACTTCACATGACCCTATTTCCGTGCCTCCTAACCCTATTTCCGTGGACTCACAATGGTCTGCTCATGCTTTTTTTTTTTTTCCGCTCATGCTTATGCCGTCTCATGCTCATGCCGCTCATGAAAATAGCAGCCCCCCACCGCGCTACTCCTCCTCCATCCGGGAGCTGCTGTCATTGAGCGTACTCCGCTACTCTTTTTCAAGGATGCTGTGCCGCCGAAATCAGCCGACTGCCCTTATCATGGCCACGATTATGCTATGTTCAAACCAGAATCAGGAGACATCATTGTCTGGCTCTCTGTTTTCACAGACGCTGCTGGAATCAAGCAAGAAGAGTCTTTGCGCGCAATGGAGTATCTGGAGGGCTATTACCGCTTTGAGCGAGGTGAGGGCGAGGGTCAATGCGGTCCGTGGTCCTGGAAATGAAAATTGTTGACCTCGATATATACCAAGCTGGAAAGGGATGCCGGACAGATCACGCAAGGCCTCGCTTTGGCGCTTGGAACTGCTGCCAGTGGACCAGGGAGGACGGCACCGGGGAAACTATATACGTGCCAGATCAACTCCGCTCTTCCAGTGTATGGAGACATTCGGCTGAGTTGCGAAGACGAATCGCACGGGCACATTGAGGCCACAGTGACATTGTCCATGTATGATGGTGGTATCATTGATGGACATGACATTGTCGTCGGCTCCAGCAAGGGCAGCAGAACGACCGAATTGCAGTTTACCTCGAGGTGCCGCAGCAGTGATGAGCTTGTTTTGAGGGGTGATCGAAGTTCCGTCGACTTGGTGGAAGCCCATGTAGAAGGAGGAAGGAAGGGCTTAGTTTTGTCTGCCGGTGGTAATGTGAGAACATCGTGTTCGATCAATAAACCCATCGTACCTCACTTCTGTGTGATTGTGTTTCATTCTGTTGAATAACTGTCAGAATTGGCCCACTGTTTACAATTTGATGTCTCATTTTACAATGTGTCTGTCCGGATGAATATGCGGGAACATGTTCCGTCCAGGGTACACGAAATACCAACAGGGGGTCTATAATTGGACAGGACAAAACGAGGTGACATTGCCAAATGCGGCGACGCATTTCCAGCTTGGCAATGGAAAACTTCTTTTTGGACAAGGGAATGCGGTGCCGCATTTCCGTCAACACTTCGAAAAGTGTGACATTTCCGACCAGCGCGATGGAATGCGTTACCGCATTTCCGTGAGAGGGTCTGCCAAATGGATAAATTGCGATTTGGCCGTTCTGGAAATGCGGCGCCGCATTTCATGTCCGTCATCGACTTTTTTTTACAATGGAATGCGGTGCCAATTTTTGGTGGGCCTGCCAGTTCGAACAACGACCATCCCCAATATGGAAATGCGGCACCGCATTTTCAATTCCCCATCTCGACCTCCTTGTTCGACCTCCTTTGTCGACCTCTGTAAGCGTGGTGGCATCCATGCAATGAGCGGGAGAGGCCAAAACTGGCGTGTGGACAAAGAAATTTTGAAATGCGGCACCGCATTTCCAATCGGCCGATTACTTTTTACTATGCCAACATTGAAATGGAAAATGTAGTCCCTCCCCTGTTTTGGAAATGCGGGTGCCGCATTTCCAAAAGAGGTTCTTAGAGTTGCCAAAATTTTGGAAATGCGGTTTGCCCCATTTCTGATTTTGGGAGCGTCGTGGTTTGAGCGATTGTGTGGCTGGAATGCACACTGGAGAGGGGTCACGAATGTCTGGCAGAATTTCCTTTATATACTCTGGAAGAGAATTTACATTTACAGAGACTTCATTAAATTCTATTAATCTTGAAAATCATACCGAATCCTCATCTTGTTCTAGACTGTCTGCTCCGCCTCCACCCCCTCAGTGCTTTCTCATCTCCAGCGGACTGCTCGTTGGCAGGCTTTCGAAAATCCCATCTTCCCTTGCGGAACTGTCCATCTCACCTCCGTTGGGTCGTCTTCCTCCCTGTCTGCGTCGCTTCATCGCCGCTGAATCACATATGTACTTTCGTTACCCGTCTACCTGTCTGAGCTGCTGCCAACTCTTTCCTTATCCTTCTGTCCTCCCTAGCCCTCTCCAAAATCTGCTCTACTTTTACTGGGATTCTCACTTCTCTAATCGCTGTATTTGCGAGTTTAGTTGCATAACTAGGAAGGGAGTAGTCCCTCACCGGGCTCGTCATGAAGTCGGCCCTCGCAAAGAACGGGACATTCTTTCCTGGCAGAAGTGTAGGCCCTACATGTTTCGACCCGGACCCTGCAATCCTGCACATGACAGTCATCAACGAGACTAATGAGAACCACAGTCGGGAAATTCGTTTGACATAAATGACCCAGAAAGGCTTTGCAAACTTACAATGTTTGCACTCACTCGTATTCCGGGGTTCTCCTCCGCATCAATGTCCACTGTGTCTTCCTCGGACTCCGACGAATCCGAGGGAACTTCCGCTCTGTCGGGAGCCTAACATTCCGTTGCAGCCCTTCAAGATGGGATCCCCACAAGATGAATCCTCCTCGTAGGCAAAGAGTGCCGGTCGGAAAAACCGCCCAGCCCACTTGAGGCACCTGTTACAATGCCATCCACACATTACCACATGGCGCTTCAGATGTTGCGAACTACATCCTAACGAGGATTTGCAGAACAACCATAGATCAAGATTCTGCATACTTGTCCCACAGATGAGGTCGAGCACTGTGCCCTCAAGTCTGTGCATGTCTCCATAATTGTCTGAATGAAGGCAGGGCTCCGAGTCCTGTGAGTACCGCAGGGGGGGTTCCGTTGAAGTGAGGCTAGTGAGGGAGAAGTTCCTTGGAACGTTGTTGAACAGAACTCGTAAATCGAGTGGGTCGCGTTCGGGTCAACCTTTCCCTCCCTCCTTCCGGAAAGCAAAGGTGGAGTTCTCCTTCACAAAGCAGTATGCATCGAACTGCTTCGTCTGCATACACAGGGGGAAAACGATTAGAAACCGAATGCGGCACCGCATTTGAAAACACCCAAGCAAATGAATGGACGAGTGCCAGTGTCGTAATCACCTTCTTCCCTTCCGACCGAAGGCCCAGTGTGTTGATGCACGTCCACTTCTTTTTCAGAATCGGGACGGCGCTCTCTTCGGGTCCACTTCGCAATTCCTGTCTGAGTGTTTTTTCCTCTGCTCGCCAGGACAACCACACAGCCTCTGTCGTCCAACACCATGCGGGCAAGCCCGAATCCTTTCTTCCAAAAGTCCTCCGAGTACCTGTTCCAAGATGGCAAAGCTTGCAGTCCTTCCACAGGCTCTCCGTCCGGAATATCCAAGATGATCATATCGCAAGACCACTCGGTGGCATTTCCGCCCCTCCTACAATCCTTGTCTGCACACACCCTCTCAAAGAACGAGACCATATTCTGAAATCCTGGGGTGTCGGAAGGCTCTTCGGCAGTCGCCTTCTTCAGTGCTCTGCCCTTCAGACCCTCCATGGTCTTCATGTATGCCAACTTCGCTGCCCGTCCATCCAAAGCCGCCAAGAAACTCTCATTTACACACTGGACTACTATTTCGGGAGCCACTTTCGGCCTCTTCATTTCCACCGGCTCGAAAGGGTGCCCCCTGGGGGGTTGAAGAGTGCCTTCTTAGCCGAGCCAGTTCTCGTGCCTCTCGTGACAACGGTGGGCACAGGGGAGGCAGCCTGCGTTTGGGGGGGTGGGCTGGTTGCAAAGTCTCCATCGGAGTCCTCTTCCTCACCCTCTTCCTGAACAGGCTGTTTCTGCTTCTTCGTTTTGGCGGGTGTCACAACAGCTGCTCCTTGCTGGCGAGTCCTCTTCTTCGACCCCTTCTGTTGGGCCTGCACAGTTGCATCCACCGTCTTTTGTGCCATCTCAGCTGCCTTTCTGGATTCTTCCAGAGCAGCAGATTCCTTTGCCGACTTTGGCCCAGCAGGGACACGTCTTTCCTTTCTCTTCTCTTCTGCCAAGGCGTGCAGATCTTTCTCAGACTCGTCAACAATACCGCCAGACATGTCCAGGTACCACGGGCATCCAACGAGATGCGCGGGATGCCATTGTTTCTGCATCTCGGGTGTGTAGACACAGCTTGGGCCCGCCACGGTCCAAGCCATGAAGAACGGGGCTCTTGAGCCAGGGCCCGTGTCTGAAGGAGCACGTATTTCATATACCTGCAAGGCAGTCAGCATGCGTGAGCAAAAGTTGAGACCAACCTACTCGCAGAGTGCCACCAAAAACATAAAATGCGAATGCGGTGCCGCATTTCCGAGACAAACCTCGTAACCAGGCTTCGCATACAAGGGCAGCTGTGCTTCACCTGTAAACAATTCACATTGCAGCTTTCCCCGCTCCCTCCTGATGTGTAAACTCCACGCTCCTTCTTGCTGTCTGTAGCTCTCTGGCGAAAAGGTTGTCCTTGTACGCACATCTGAAACGTGTCACGTAGTCTTCCAATGTCTGTGTTCCATCCCATTTGACGTACAAGCCAAACGAATTTGTGTGCATTACGACTTGCTCCTTCGCATTCGACATTACCTTGCGATTCCCAAATGCATTGTCACGTAGCAGTTCAGGGAATTCATGTCAGAAAAGCAAATCTAGGGAAGTACCTTGAATTACCTGGAACCACCAAGTCATACGGTTGAGCCACACATCCACTGCAGGGTCGGAAACTTCCAGTGGAAAAGACCACATTGTCCTTATGCTCTCGGATGCATTCCAGATCGACAGCCACCGTGTCTGCCATTTCCGATCCAATGTCAGGAGCTGGAAGAGAGTGGCTATTGCTAGGAAGGAACTTCAGTGCATTGAAACCTCACCTTCTCTTTCGCCTCCACACATGCCGTTGAGAGGTGATGCAGTTTCTCTAATTGCATGGTCGGCTGCATGGCCCGAGAATAGTGTTTTGCAATCTCGGGGATGAAGTCCTTTCCAAGTGCCGGATCTGCAATTACCAGCTTCACAAGCTTTGACTTGTATTTGGTTCTGGACTTGACACCAGCTTCCTTCAAGTGCTCAGTCAATGACTGCAACGTTTTGACCTGCCCCTCACTTTCCATGAAGAAGCGTTTGGCATGGGCCAAATCCAGCTTGATGTTTGACTGCCAACAAAAACATGCAGAAGCGTTACATTCGATTCATGTGGAAACATTACTGAAAATTGGGGAAGGATGAGCAGAGGGAAATTGGAGGACGACTTACTTCGTATATCACCTCCACCATTCCATCCATAGTGAGACGATACCATGTCCGGTCTGTTTTTGCAACGGCTTTCTGAATGAGCTCGGGCTCCAGCATTTCCGCAAACATCTGCGGATCAGTGAGACCAGTTTTCCTCACCCTGTACAGCATATGTGCCATGTGGGTATGCACTTACGCATTCTCAGTGACCCTGCAAGGCACACTCTCCAGTTCAGTACACGGAAGCACGGAAACAAACCAGAATGGAAACTGAAATGCGGCACCGCATTTCGAACGTGCTAGGGAGGGTATGAGTATCTTACGAGTTGAGGTCCGCCATGGCATTCTTGAGCAGGGAGGAGTCTGCCGCCTTCACCTTCAGGATGACACACTCCACCATGTAATGCCAGCCAATGTGCTTGGCATGGTTCTGCTTGATGTACTCCCACCAGGCGAGAAGTCGGTGATTCCCGTCCCACACAAAGAACATTTTACCAGACATATGGCCAAAGTCTAGATCACTCTTCAGCGTCGCCTCGAATTCGTCGTTGCAAGTGTGCCAGTGGGTATCCCACGTTGACAATTCATCGGAAGTGGGTCCACGAGTTTCGCCGTCCTCATTCTCAATGGAAACGTAAAACGCTGCCGATCCCAGACGGTACCCTTCTCGAAATGCGAACTTGAGCTTATCCACATCTCCGGGAAGGGCCTGCCTGACGATGGGAAGAGAGACAATGCGACAGAGTGGGATTCGAAGAGTCCGCTGGAATACCCTGCTGCCCAGAACTCTGCCAATGCTACTGTGTGTCTCCTCCAACATTTTATCCGATGCACTTTTGAAATCCTTCGGAGACATGTCTGTAGGTGCCGGTAGTGGCTGAGCAGCTGGAGCATCCTCAACTGGAGCTGCACTCTGGGGCCTGTCTGCGGGCAATTCTGCCATTGCAGAGGCCTCCTCCGGGCCTGCTTGCTCATCGGTGGTGAGGTCTTGCTGCGAACGTTGAGCGGCAGCACCCTCGGGGGCTGCTATTTCATGAGCGGCATGAGCATGAGCGAAAAAAAAAAAAGCATGAGCAGACCATTGTGAGTCCACAGAAATAGGGTTAGGAGGCACGGAAATAGGGTCATGTGAAGTTGGAATGTGGCACCAGTGGACTTGAAATGCAACATTTTATTGCAAATTTTGTGGCAAGCCACGTCTATACAAGTGTGTTCTAACTGTCATAGCCGGAATGGGCACTACTCTCCTACACCCTCCGAGGAACTTGCCCCACCTTCTTCCTCATCCCCCTCATCCCCCTCATCCTCCGAGCTCTGTGATGCATCAGTTCCACTATGCCTCTCAAAAATCCCGTCCTCTCCTTGGGGGACTGTCTACCTCACCTCCTGGGAATCTTCTGCGTCTTCTCCCCCACTTTCCTCAGCAGAATCCAACACAAATCTACGAGCCCGACGAGCTCTAATAGCTGCTGCCTCCTCCCTCATCTTCATTTTCTTGAGGCTTGCCTCGTCTAAAATCTGCTGTACACGACTACGTTCGGAACACCTCCTAATGGACACCGAAGCAAGCCGGGCAGCATAAGTAGGAAGGATGTACTCCCTTTCTGGACTAGGCATGAAATCCCCCCTGGCAAAAAAAGGCACGTTCCTCCTGCCCATGAACTCCGGTGTAGACGTCCCTCCGGCAGTACTTGGCATCCTACAGTAAGAACAAATCCACTTGAAGAATGTCAATACCAGCACAACCAGAAAGGGTTTTCAATGAAATAAGAGAGCGGAGGGAGGTGCCTCACAAAATCTGGAGGCAACTTACAATGCCACCACTCACTCGTAAACCGGGGGCTCCTCGGCCTCGATCCCAACTTCCTCCCCCTGCTCCTTCTCGGATTTTTCCTCATCCTCCAAGGATGCCTCTTCCTCTTTCGGCAGACGTTCAGCCGCTGCAAGTTCCGAGTTGTGGAGGGCAGTATCTGGCTCGAAGGCGAACACATGCCTGTCGGACAACGTCCCTACCCACATTGAAGCACCTGAGGAACAAAGCGGGCGGTTAATAGCTTGCGGCATGCAATTGCAATGGGGCCAGGGGACAAACTGAGCACGTGAAGGCTTACCCGTGCCGCATGTGAGGTCCAGAATCCGCCCTTGGACATCCGAGCACGTCTCCATGAGGGTTTGGATGAAAGCAGGGCTCCGGGTCCGGCTGTACCGCCACGGTTTGCCTGTCTTTGTGTCCTTCGGCATACTAGAGTGGGGCACATAGTTGTAGAGGACATCGTAGGTTACAGGGTCCACAGCGGCATCAACAAGACGACCGTCGTTGCGGAATTTGAACGTAGACCCTCTCTTCACAAAGCAATATGCCTCAAACACCAATGTCTGCACATCCAACAAAGAAGGGATCAATTCCAGGGTCTACTTAACATACACCACAATATGAAGTGAATGCAATAGATTGATAACTTACACTTTGGCCCTCTGTTCGCAACCCCTGCGTACTGATGCAGAACCATTTTCTGAGGAGGACCGGGGTGACACTTTTCGGTGTCCACCTTGCCACCGCATTCTCTGTGGTCTTCCCTCTCGTGGCAAGGACAACCACACATCCACCGTCATCCAGAAGCATCCCCGCCAGCCCAAACCCGGCTTTCCAGTAGTCCTCAGTAAACCTGTTCCAGGTGGGCACACCATCCAGGCCCTCCAGCAGCTCCCCATCTGGAATGTCGAGGAGAATCATGTCGCAAGCTCTCTCCACCTCAACCCCCCCCCCCCCGAGTGCTCTTGCAATTCGTGCTCACAGCCGTGAAGAATTCCATCATGGCTTCAAAACCAGGGGTGTCTTTAGGCTCTGTACCGGCAGCCCTCTTCTTGGCTTTCCCCTTCTGCTCCGCCAGAGACTTGTTGTGTGCCACCTTCTTCGCCCTGGCAGCGAGAGCGTCAAGGAAGCTCTCATTGACGCATTGGATGATGGTTGGAGGTTCTAGCTTTGGCCTGTGCATAAACGTCACCGCCGAATACCGCCGTGTAGGCTCGCCCTCAAATGCCAACTTCTTGGCAGAGCCAGTCCCACTCCGAACTGACTTGGGAACCCGGACGACCGGTGACTGGGTAGGAGCAACAGCAGTCGCAGGACCTTGAACAAAATCGGCGTCGGAGTCACTCTCTTGGGTCCCCTCCTGCGCCTCCTCCGATGCCCCGATGGTTTTCTTCTTTTTGGGTGTTACTGCAGTCACCTGTTTCCTTGTCCTTTTCCTTTGACCTTTACTCTTTCTCATGCAATTTCTCCTGAATTCCTGCCTGAGCAAGCTCTGCCGCTTTCCTGGAGTTCGCAAGCGCTTTTGCCTCTTTTGCACCCAACGGAGGCAGCGGAGCCCCGGTTTCGTCGGAATTCAGCATCCAGCTTCAATTGAAACTCGGATGGGTCGAGCGAGCCGGCGGGAAGGTCCACATACCAAGGGCAATCACGCAAATGTTCCAGATGCCACTCCTTCACAATATCGTCAGTGTACATGGAGTCAGCCCCAGGGTTCCTCCATGCCAGGAAGAATGGTGGCTCGAAAGACAGATGACCTTTCTCCAAAAGGGAAACTTACAGTACCTGCATTCATGAAAAACACAATGAGGTCCGAAAATGGCTAAGTCCCTGAACGGCAATAGGGCCTAGAACTGGAATATGGCGCCGAATTTCCACTTCAGGGCCAGCCAGTCTAGGGACTTAGCCCGAAAATGGCTAAGTCCCTGAACGGCAATACGGCCTGGAACTGGAAAGTGGCGCCGAATTTCCAGTTCAGAGCCAGCCAGTCTAGGGACTTAGCCCGAAAAATGGCTAAGTCCCTGGACGGCAATAGGCCTAGAACTGGAAAACGGCGCCGAATTTCCAGTTCCGGGCCAGCCACCCTAGGGACTTAGCCCGAAAATGGCTAAGTCCCTGGACGGCAATAGGGCCTAGAACTGGAAAACGGCGCCGAATTTCCAGTTCCGGGCCAGCCACCTAGGGACTTAGCCCGAAAATGGCTAAGTCCCTGGACGGCAATAGGGCCTAGAACTGGAAAACGGCGCCGAATTTCCAGTTCCTGGCCAGCCACCGTAGGGACTTAGACCGAAAATGGCTAAGTCCCTGGACGGCAATAGGCCTAGAACTGGAAAACGGCGCCGAATTTCCAGTTCCTGGCCAGCCACCGTAGGGACTTAGACCGAAAAATGGCTAAGTCCCTGGACGGCAATAGGGCCTGGAACTGGAATATGGCGCCGAATTTCCACTTCAGGGCCAGCCAGTCTAGGGACTTAGCCCGAAAATGGCTAAGTCCCTGAACGGCAATACGGCCTGGAACTGGAAAAGGGCGCCGAATTTCCAGTTCAGGGCCAGGCAGTCTAGGGACTTAGCCCGAAAATGGCTAAGTCCCTGGACGGCAATAGGGCCTAGAACTGGAAAACGGCGCCGAAATTTCCAGTTGCGGGCCAGCCACACTAGGACTTAGCCGAAAATGGCTAAGTCCTGAACGACAATAGGGCCTAAAAACTGGAATATGGCGCCGAATTTCCACTTCAGGGCCCAGCCAGTCTAGGGCTTAGGCCGAAAATGGCTAAGTCCCTGAACGCAATAGGGCCTGGAACTGGAAAATGGTGCCGAATTTCCAGTCCGGGCCAGCCAGTCTAGGGACTTAGCCATTTTCGGAGCCCTGACTGGAAAATTCGGCGCCATTTTCCCTAACACCACTTGAGGCCTCTAACATCCTGAAATGCCAGGACTTGAAAGAAAGGCAGCGCGTATGTACCTGTACAGAAGGCGCATTGCTGCTTTGTCCGCGTTCGGCTGGTCGGTGAACTCGTGGCTCCGGCGAGCATCTGCTATCTCCCGAAAGAATAGGTTGGTTTTGTAGAGCAGAAAGTACCTCGTCACATAGTCACGTAGGCTCTCTGCTGCAGGAGATATCTCCATCTTGAACTGATGTGCTTGTGTGTCCAGCTGCTCTTTGCGCATTCGTCGTCACCTGTGGAGATTGTCCATCAGATCACTTTCCTCAAAAAATACAATGAATCCACCCCCTACTAGAGTAGAAGCCCCACGAAGCGTGGGGAAGTACCTGAAACCACCATGTCATGCGGTTCATCCACATGTCGAATGTGGGGTCAGAGAGTTTGTCCGGTTTGGGGAAGCTCCACATGTCCCTGGTACTTTGGAAACCATTCCAGATTTGGAGCCACCGGGTCTGTCCAACCACCCAGCATATTCGTAAGCGCCACCACAAAAAAGGAGTTGTTGCCACCACAATTTTGTTAAGAATGTATCACCTTTTCTGTTGCATCCACACAGGATGTGGCTAGACGATGGAGCTTCTCCAATGTCATCGTGGGCTTCAGAGCGCGAGAGTAGTGCTCCCCACCTCCACCAGAAAGTCGGCCACCCAAGGGCGGGATCAGCTATGGCCACGTACTTTACCATCCGCGACTTGTACTTTATGCGGGCCCTCACCTCCGCAGCTTTGACATACGATTCGAGTTCCGGGAGGGTTGGATTCTTCTCCTCTGACTCCATGTAGAACCTCCGCGCATGTGCCAAATCCTGCTGTATTTTCGTCTGTCAAGAATGCGCACATAAGATTAGAGATCCTGCTCAACACAATTTCTCCTATTGGGGGACGAGAGACAGATTAGCTCAACAAAACTGTCAGGAGCTTTACCCGAAATATGTAGTCCACCATGGCGTCGACGCTCAGCCTATACCAGGTTCTGTCTGCCTTTGCCTCCGACTTGCACAGGAGGTCGGCACTGAGGGAATTGGCAAACTCTTGCACCCCCTGCTTCCCGACATCCTTCACTCGGAAGAGCATATGGGACAAGTTGGTGGCAATGAAGGCATTCTCAGTCACCCTGCAGTGCCACATTTCCATCAAACAATACTGAAATGGGAATTTTCATCATATATGAGGATTCGCAATGAAATGACTTCCAAATTCAAAGTCCAAAAGCGAGAGGGTTGTAGCTTACGAGTTGATGTCGCCATTGCAGCTTTGAGAAGACTGCGATCTTGGGCCCCGCAACCTTCAGCACAACACAATCGACGGCGAAATGCCAATCGAGATCGTTGGGGTGGGCTTGGGCAATGTGCTCCATCCATGCCAGGAGGCGATGATTGCCGTCCCACACGTAGAACATCTTACCGGACATGTGCTGGAAAAGAGGATCACTAGCAATCGATCTCTCGAACTCCTCATTTCGCGTTTGCCAATGGGGACCCCATTTGTCCACCTCATCGGAAGTGTGGGCACGGGAAGCTCCGTGGTCGTTCTCAATGGAAACGTAAAAGGCGGCAGACCCCATTCGATATCCATCCCGGAAAGAGAATTTCAGCTTGTCGATATCGCCTGGGAGGGCAGGTCTCACCACCTGCAATGACACCAAGCGGCAAAGGGGAATTCGAAGCTTGGCCGGGTACACCATGCCCCCCAGCACCCTGCCAATGTTGCTGTGGGTTGCCTCCAACATCTGGCAGCGGCCAACTTCATATCCGCCTCAGACATGACGTCTGCTGCAGAGGGTTTTCCGGCAGCCCACCAGGACCGCCAAATCCAGCCTGTATGCTCCGGGTTTGGGGCCTGGGGATGTCCGGGAGGATGTCATCCTGGTCAGAAACCTCCATGTCGTCCTCCTCAACAGGGTCAGCCACCTGCGAAACCACCTCCAGCACTCTCGTCGTCTCTACTGCCCTCTCCCTGGCTTCACCTCGAACTTGCACAATCCGTGCTCTTTCAGGTGTTCTTTCCTCTCCTCCACTCTCCACCGTATGGGTAATTGCGGGGGCTGCTCTTGCCCACGATGGTCTAATCGTGTGCTACTGCCTCTCTGTGGTGTCTTGTAGGGATCCACCGTCTCTGTGGTCCCTCGCTTACATTGTCATCTGTCATTTGGGCACCCCTGGCCTCTTCAGCTGCCTTTTGTCTTTCCTCCTGGCTAGCATTCTGTCTCGTCTGTTCTTTTGCCCTCTCTTTTGCCCTCTCACTCACGGGCTTTCTGTTTCTTACTAGGGCTAGCAGCAGGGGAGCCCTCCAGGACGACCACCTTTGATTGAGGCGAACTGACACCCTCGCGCGCACTGCTCACTCCCCCTCCGCAGCTCGTGACTGCTCTCTCGCCGGGGATTGCATGTGCTTAGCTTTCTTCTTTTTCTTTGCGTGGGCGGGCCCTACTGCATGTGCATGAACAACCTCCATTGCCGGATCTGCTGTCCTCATGTCCTCACGCCCTTCACCTGCCATGCCGCCTGCACCAACCTCCCCAATGCCTACTCTGTCGTAATCTCGTTGCAAGTCCTCCCGTCCACCAACAAAGGTTTAAGTTTGCCCTCTCGCCCCAAGTTGGGCGATTCAAACATGCGATGAGTTGGAGCTATCGATGATACCACCAGCGTGCCGGGCCGTCGTCACT